>MU226022.1:738318-780859 GCA_018584345.1 Thuja plicata
CTGCATTCTACTCTCCCAACTAGGATAACTTCCTAAACAGAATTCTAAGTCCATGGGTAACCTTGAGAGTAACTTGGTTAAATCTCCACACATCAATAGTTCGAGGATTTTGAAGGCACGCTCAGACTTGTGTAGCCAGGTGGAGACGATGCCTGGTACCTGCATCCTGCATCATCAACTGATATGCATATACAAATATAAATATAAACCAACAGTGGCAAACAAGGAGGGAGAGTGCGACATCATGTGGATCTCCCGTAGGAGTTACTACGACTGCCCCTCCTCATCCTACACTCACATCACCCAGTGNACATCAAACCATAATAGGGTCAGTAGGGTTAAATCATAATATAAACATCATAACACAAATCAATGTAAAACATTTTACTGATAGTTCATTTCTAGCCATTCATCATTAAATTATAACTCATTTAATATGTCCAAATAACTGCAGTAACCAATTATATATGCTCAAATGTCTCATAAAATGCTAACTAAATAATAATCGTAGTCCATCATAAAATCCAAAGTGTCAAAGCAATAGTCTTGTCTGTCTAACATAGGAAGATTCTAGGGTGGGCATTACATCGCCTTTATCTAAAACCAATGATATTTGGAATTCATTATAACGAGAGTTTGGCTCAATGTGCTTGAAATAAACTAGGAAACGCTAGACATAAAATATTTGAAGCCTTTTTTGGCAGTTTGGGGTTTGTTGTCGCCAACCTTCACTTAAAGATATTAAAAACTATAGCAAGTTTTTATATAATTTATTTATTTATGAATATAGCAAGTTTCTTTCCACCAACAATAGCTTAACCCTCACCTTTCTTGACATTAGAGTGGCATAAAAAGTTAGCTTAGGTCAGAATGAGAAAAAAGAGCACAATCCTAGATCTTGTGGTTGAAAGATAAACAAAGAAAATATTTGTCAGGAAAAATAATATACATCACTTTCTAGGAAGGGTGAAGGTTGCACACTTGAATTCCACATCTCTCATTAAGTCTTTAGATCAATTTGAATAAAAGTATTCTCATCATAACCAGAGTAGCCGGAAACTCCTTTGTCCTTTTTGTCCTTCTTCGGGTGCGCATATCCTTGTATCCGATTTGGATATGTATCTAATACTGGGCCGGATACACATCCAAGATTGTACCCATGTGTGTCCAAAAAGCCTTGATATTCCAATTGTGTTGACTATTATGTGATTTGATTTTTTTAAAATTTTAATGTAAATATTTGCAAATTTAATTCAAAAAATCTTTATTCATACAATTTTTAAATTTTTTTTATATAAACAAAACTGACACCAAATGAGAAAGACAAAGGAAATGTTTTCCTATTTTAGTGACCCATTTGGGGGGGAGCTAATTTCCAATGCAATTCTACTATTTTTGCATATTGTAAAGTGTTAAATTAACTGATACCTATTTATGTAGCACATATGTCTCTATATTGTTTTTGAAGTAATGAAAATATTATCTGATAATTTAGAAAATTGTGTTAAATATGTGTATGTCTTTTTTATTAATGTCCAGCCATATCTGAATTGGGGATCTTAAAAAATGGCCATATCCGTATTGGTGTTCATGCAACTTTCATCATGACAAATGTGATGGCCCATGAGTTTTTAACAATTTAGTCCCAAAAAGATCATAATGTAATATTTCCACATAAATTGACAACATGATTTTGACAGTAGCGCTAACAAATGGTAAGATTCAACACAAATTTTTTAATGAGCCTTTGTTTATTATGGATATTATCAAACTTTCGTCACACGGCTCCAAAGCAAATTAAACTATTTTTTCATACCATTTGCAAACAAAATCAATAACATTAGAGGCAAAGAGCACATCTAGTTATGGATCACACTTAAAAAGAAATTCTCCCAAACTGCAAAGTAAATGTCAGTTTTTAATGCTAAGATATCCTAGAATGTCCTCAGAGAAAAGCAATCTAACAAGAGGGCAAGACAGGCCAAAGCATATATGCATACAAAACCCTAAGAGGGATATACTTCAACCATAGAGCCCAATGCTCCCAACTTTTTTGGGAAAGAAAACAAAATAAATCACATTAGAGGAATGCCAAGGAAATTTATAACAGAGATAAAACACGATGAAATTACTATACCCAGCACAGATCTTGCATGAACTCTGCAGTTAATTAAAATTTGGAGGTTTAAACTAAGATGTTAGAATCTTAGTGAGTCTCCCAACTGCAACATCCTCAATTTATGATGACTTGAAAAAAATTTCAAGGGCAAATGTTGCTTCAGATTTTTATCTATAACTGTGTCAAGAATAAGATGTACCAATCACTCATGTTTCCCATAGAAAAAAGGAAGCTGAAATAACGTCCTCAGAAATTGAAACTAACAGAAGTCATTAAAAGGAGGAAGGAAATTTATTAAGCAAGTAAAATTTATTGTAAGGGACTTCATTTGATACGCTACGATGAGAATAAATGTGTATGCCCTTTTAAAATATGAATATCATTCTGATATAAACCTTCGAAAATCTGATCATTGATACACTGACAGTCGAAAATCATTTCTCTCCTGGCTATTTCTCTCGTGATTAACAATGAAGCTATGAATAGAATTACTCCTGCTCTATCTGTTGCTTTAACTACAAACTGACTAACTTTGGAGTACAAGAGTCTTATTCAGAATCATATCATCCACTGAAAAGTCAGGCTCCTTTCGGAATTTGCCTCTTCCAAAATCCAGATTGTAGGAATCAGCAAGACCTTCCACAAGGCCAAACTTTGGCTTCCAACCAAGATCTCTTTGGGCTTTCTCAATGGATGTAAAGAAATGCTACACATGAAAAGTTATATTAGTCCAATAATAATAAGATTGACATTAGTCCTGAACTTGCAAATCAGAAAGCCAAGAAACATTGGTTATTTTATCCACAATGTTAAAATTTAATCTGTTGAATTTGGATTTGAACTTGTGGAGTTGATCCCCACATTTTTTTCTCAGCTAAGGGGACCCACTTAGCACGCAAGCATTTCACCTTCTAAGTTCTTTTCCCATTGGCAAAGCATTCGGAGCATATAATGCCTTATAAGTTATAAGTCACCCATGTTTCACAATTCTTATCAATGTAGGATTGATCCATTATTGACAGGCCAATTGTTTTTTTATGTCGAGGAATTGAACTGTAAACTCACCTGATCTCGAAGAGGGAAAGACTTTTTCTTTCCAAAATCAAATTCCTTTGGGTTGAAATGGATGATCTCAGGTTCAGGAAAACCAGCGGCCTGAAAAAAGGAACAATCACACAAAAATGCCAAACCTACGCATATATTCTCAACCAAATGTTGCCAACTTGAAACTTAATGGATGAAATTAATGAAGCACATCATTATTTACCTTTGCACACGCTTTGGCTAAACCATCAAATGTGACATATTTAGATCCAGAAATATTGTAGACTTGCTTATAAGCTTTCTCATTCCCAAGAACCATCAAGAAAGCTCTGGCTAGATCCTAAAGCAAATAAACAAAAATTGATTTATTTAACAATAAAACCACATGTAATCCAATTTAAACTAAAGAACTTATTCAGATATATGCCGAAATAAACAAAACAGTGATGGCCAACAATTGCAGACCTTAACATGGCCAAGTTGAGTGATTTGAAGACCAGAGTTTGGAACTGGGATTGGTCGCCCAGCCTTTAGGCGGTGGAAGAACCATTCCTCAACAGGATTATAATTGAGTGGTCCATAAATATAAACTGGTCGTAATGATGTCCAATTGATGCCTCTTTTGGAAAACAAATTCTCTGTATCAAGCTTTCCCTTGTGTCTGCTTTTAGGGTCAACTGCATCAATCTGTAGGGGACATTTGAAAATGGAAAAAATTCTATTGCTATTAGAGACATCAGGCTTCTGCAATCCATAATGTTGATAAGAAAATGGCTCCAGGAAAAAATGCATAAATACAAGAATAATTTTTAAGAATTAATAATGAGTATTGCATTTATGCAATTTTTCCTGAAACAAACTCTATTGCTCTTAAGACACATAATGATGAGTTATTCAAAACCCTTGTAACCAAACAACTCAGGTTACAAAAATTGGAAGGAAATGTTTACTTAATGAATCACCTCAAAATGAGGGAGCATATCGGATTTGAGATAAACACCAGCAGAAGAGCAATAAATGTACCTACAGTGAAGAATATTGGATAATGAGGCATTGCCGGATCATGCAATGATATACTGGCTGCATACAGAAAGAAGATCTCAAAACTTGAAACATAGAAAAATATACGTACTGTTCAAGGTTTGGCAAAGCATCCAAGATAGGATCAGCTTCAAGTGCCTCTCTTCCTGTTCAATGAAAATCCCAAAAAGAACTTCTTTAGAGTAATCTATTCCTTAATACAATCTATTTAAGATAATCAACACCAGAAACTACCAAACTAACGTTTAAGAAAAAGTCAAATTTCTATTTCAGACACTTTTTGTTTCACTAGTCATCAACAAAAGATTGTTCTGCTTTTATAGAAACATTATGAGAATAATCATTAGCAGAACTCTTTCATAAAATCAACAGTAAAAAGGATGTTGAGTTCTCAGAGCAAATTACAGATCAATCTTTGAAAAGTCTCAGAAGGCAATTACAAAATATTTAAATAAAGACTGCCAACTTGATAAAAAAGCTTATATATAACAGTGGCTTACGCACTTCAAGCTCCGCCTACTTACACGTGATCTTAGGTTCCACATACAATTAACTAGGTTAATATAGATCAATTAGTTTGAAAAAAACTTCACACAAAGATAACATTAAGGAACAAATAAACCTAAATAAACAATCACAACCTATTTAGTGGAAGCACTTACCATTTATATCATAAACAACCTCAAAACCATACCCTGAAAGTTTGGTCTTCACAAATTCGAAGTCCTGACGGTCTCCTTTAATGTGCAACACCTAAACAGAGATAGAGCACACACTCAAAATGCTAGAGGCGGCTTCAACCAGACTAATATTTATTTATGAACATCTAATAGAGTAGTGTTCTTTAAAGAGAAAATGCAAATCTATTTCTATGAATTGCTATCATTACTTTCTCAATACAATCATCACTAATCCACCAAAAAGAAGAGGCACAAAGCAGCCAAATTCACACTCATACTTTTGAAGAAAATTCGGCATACTCTTGGTCTGACTCCTCTTCAAGTTTTTGTGTGATTGGGGCTTTGCCACGAGTAAATAAAGTTACCTGTTAATGAAGAAGACAACATAATGTCACCTTAGAACACAAACATCAAATGAATGTCAATAGCATTTTAGTCCAAAAATTTAGAAACCTTGAACCTCTCAATGTAGAAAATAAAATTTTGACTTCCTAATGAATAAATAGCAAAGAGGCCAAAAGAAATGGATCATGTACGGAACTCATGAGAATAGAGTCTATGTCCTTAGTGTCGGTGCTCCAGGATACTTCTCCTCTGACTCTAGAAGATCATCGATGTGCAATTCCCAGGGAATGCCAAATTAGTGCATCAGACACGGTTCATGATCAAGATACAGATGCATCTGGGTCCTTGACAAAAGCAGGTAAGTTTCCACACTTCTGGCTCTGCAAATCCAAGGGGATTTCCTTGAGATGCAACAGGACAATTAAAGAGAAACAGGAAGGAACAAGGTCACACAGCTTAGCTACACCCTTTCAAGATTATAACCCACTTATTTGTCGCAAACTATCCTTCACAGTAGCTTACTACACTTGCAGACCTGAGATCTTCAAAGAGCAGATAGAACACTCAAAGAAAGCAAGGTTCAACTGTAGTGATATTCTCTGGGATGGCTCTCTGTGGACATGAAATATAATCTCCCAGGAGCACTTGCATTCTAAGAAGAACATCTAAACCTGATCTACAACTAAAGATGTTTAAATATTTTATCATTTTCATCAATTTGTCTGCTTGAGACTTGTGCCTTAATGACTGGTGACACAGTCAAAGGCTAACAGGCTGTGCAAGGAAGTGTTGTAACTTTGTAAGTCCCACCTCATTGGAATCTACCCAAGAATCCATTTAGTCTAGCTGCAGATTCATCGTAGACAGCATTCAACCAGGTATTCAATTAACTCTAGCTTAAAAATAATTGTGTCTTCCCTTTAACTAAGGCTGGTGAACAAGAGCATACCATAAGAATACCACCAGACTAACTGAGTTTTGACTTTGAACCCCCAAAAATAAGAGAGACATCAGACATAAAGAAATTACTTAATCATCGGCCCGTTTGTTTCCTGGAATATGACAGGAATTGGCATTATCTAATTCTGGATAATGCCAAATTCCATGTTTGGGTCCTTGGGAAAAAATGGAATTGGAATTCTGAAATTCTCATTTTGCCCCCAAAATGGGAATATCATCTTCCACCTAAATAGGTGGAATTGGAATTTCAAATTCCAATTCCAATTTTTACAAAAGCAAATTTAATATTTCGTGGGATCCGTGACTATAAAGATGTATATTATATTGCTATAAGGATGTATATATATACATGTGTGTATATACACACGTGTGTATATACACATGTGTGTATATACATGTGTGTATATATGCATGTGTGTATATACACGTGTGTATATACACATATGTGTGTATATATACATACATGTATGTGTGTATGTGTGTATATGTCTGGATATATACACACATGTATGGTGTGTGTATATACTATATACACACGTGTGTATATGTGTGTATATATATACACATGTGTGTATATGTGTATACATGGATACACACTTGTATGTGTATATGTATGGTTTGTATATGTGTATATATACACACATTTATGTGTGTATATGTACACACGTGTGTATATATACATAAATGTGTGTATGTGTATACACACATGTGTGTATGTGTGTATATATATACACGTGTGTATATGTGTATACATGGATACACACTTTTATGTGTATACACACACACACATGTATGTGTGTATAAACACACGTGTGTATGTGTGTATATGTACACAAATGTGTGTATGTGTGTGTATACACACACGTGTGTATGTGTGTATGTGTATACATGTGTGTATATACACACATGTATACACATATACACATGTGTGTATATATACACACATGTATATATACATGTGTATAAACACACACATGTATATATACATGTGTATATACACATGTGTGCATGTGTGTATATACACACACCATATTCAAAGAAATTAAAAAATAAAGAATTAAAATTCCTTATGCATCTTCTCATTCATCTTCCGGATGAACCAAACGGGTCAGCCCATATTCCGAATTTCATTTTGAGGATAAGCATCTTCCTGAATTGACCATATCCAGGATATGGTATTCCAGTACCCAAACGGGCAGTTAATCCATTATATTCCTCATATTAGTCTAGAAAGCTTTTTATATTCAGTTACCAGGGACATGCTCCTAATACCAAAAAGTTAAAAACTAATATAGACCAGACAAGAGATCAGCAAATGTAATCTTATTAGTGCAAAAATAGTCTACTCCCAGAGATGCAGTGTTAACCATGGAGAACTTTCTATTGAGAGGTTTCCTGATTATTTACCCTGCACAGATTTACAAGCAAATAACTCTAGACACTGCCAAACTAAAATATACAGCATTTGACACCAGTCCATACAAGAGACACCCAGTTGCAAAAGAAGCCAAAAAGATCAGCCCTAAGCCAAGAGGCCAAAAATAAAAAGGGTCAAAAACCCATAGAGCAGGTAACTAATATTAATAGCAAAGAAAGCTATGCTCATTCAATGGGTGAACAACACTTGTCCTCCTGTCGCATATCTCAAGTGTGGAGATCCCTGACCTACAACTCATTTCAATCATAATTAATCCCAGTATGGCCCTCAGTCGTCACCCTGGCCATGCCACCATAAATGACTGCAGCAACCAAGAAATATAAGAAATCCATCACTTTGATCATCCTAATGCGCCGCATCAGTTTGGCTATGGCTTGCATTCTTGGGGAAATGACTTGAGTTGCTCAAATGTCACTTAGCAGAGCATTTATTTCCAAGATGTACCCACGACTTCCTGGGATTGGCCAAATAATGGTATGACTCATCTAACTCAAACTGCAATCCCACAATATCCCTTGGCATTCATTTGAACAGACTTCCTCTTAACAGCAGGAGCACCAATCCTTATTCATATCAAGTTGACCCATAAAATCAGCTTCCGAACTTGCTGCATGCAGTTGACACCTATAGGCAAAGACACAAGAAAAAGTAGTCCTCCCTACAATTATCAGAGAAATAGCATGAACAATACAAACTCCCCCGAAAAACAGTGGTTGAGATCACCCATGAGGAGAACCAATGGCACACAATGCACCATGCCTCTCCCCATGATGCACCTGGGAGAACATAAGCATGTCCCTTCAGTATCTTTCAAAGTACCAATGACTCACCAGATTTGCCACATGGCATGATCCTTGCCACCTTGTTGAATATCTCATAAACATGGCAGGCCCACCAAATCAGTCCTCGAATGTTCAGATATTAACCCAGGGTTGCCACCTTGAAGCCACTGAATTGAAGCTACCCAAAGATTAATAGTCATTGCCTATGTCACAAGGTTCATGTTCAACAAAGACAAGATTGCGATCAAGTTTGACAAAAATAAAATTTGCCAAACAAATTTGTGATTGAATTCAGATTATATAAATCTGATTTCAATATTTTAACTATACTAAGTTAAAATTATGTAAAATTTGAATATAATAATTAAAAATAAAATAATATTATATTAAGTTTTAACATTTTGTAAAAAATTTAAAAAATTTAAAATATAAATAAATTTCATAGTTACCAAGAGACTAGAGTTGCTACTGGTACGAGAGACTGGTATCAGTAATGATATGACTATCTTCAAAATAGGAGAGAAGGGGTACTTGGAGACGGCATTTTTTTTAATATAATTTAATCAATCCAGTTGATCTGTACTAAAAGACTTTGCAAGCCTATAGAAGGAGACCACATGATGGCAAGGAAAATTAAATGCTCAGGGAAAAAATAACATGTGTCCCTCATATAGATCAAAATTGGTCTTTTATACATCAAAACAACAGTCGACCTTTTTAGGGTTTTCATTGCCATGTTTTTGCAAAAACAACTGTCTTTTATTCTTTTTCAAGCAAGAGACGCCTCATTTTCGACGGAAGATGGCAGGAGTCGTCGAGATTCTATTCGCTGAGTTTCCTACTTTTGGGTGTCTCTGAGGACATCTTTAGTACCAGAGACGTGTCTCAGTCTCTAAGATGCACCCTGGGGGGTCACAGATGCATATCCTGATAACTATGATAAATTTTAAACATTTAAACTGTAATAAATGTATTAATAATTGAAAATATAAAATAAATATTTGTATATTATTCATTTAAATTTCTTTAATGTATTAAATTTTATAAATAAATAAAATAAAATAAAAACAAAAGCTATATTGTAAAAATTTAACCTCGAGATAAATTATGCAGAATAAAAACAAGAAAAAAAATAAGAAAGAGTCTCAACACTCGCCTCAATGCCAAGCTCACATTATACATGAATGAGAATCCGACATCCACAAACCCCAAATACAATAATCTTGCTACATGCATCTATCACCCATCCTTGCTTATATGAATCCACACCAATGCCAAACTCACTAAAGTTCAAATCTCAACAATAAACACAATAGTTTGAAGTCTATACTTTACAACAATGAGCACCCACCACTTCATTTATAATTGTATTTTAATTAAGAAATATTGAAGCTATTTTCCTTACAAATTCATGGCAAATTAAAGCAATTTTAAAAGTATTTCTTTAAGTTCACCAGATTTCAAACTCACAGAGTAAATTTGACAAACCCTATGAAATAGGTTATCACATCATTCAATGCTACCATGAGCCCCATAAAACATCCTGGAGGTATCTTAGTAGAAATAGAGCCCAATTTGAGAATTAAACTAGTTGCATAAAGCTTTGCATTTTTCCTCAATTGAAGCCAGAAAGGTATTAAATTTGCACCGAGGCAAAGAAAAATTCGACCCAAAACCCATTAGTTAATGAGAAATGAAATCGCTTCAGATCCATTCGTCTTCCTTTCAAGATATCCAAAAAAAATCAACAACTATCGAATTACCACCAAAGGAACCTAAGTGTACATTCATTACAAAGCTAGCTTGAGGATGCCACTACCACACAAACCTTGCCACATCACGAACCCCTAGTCATTTTAGACACCACCTTGGGAATAAACCGGATAACATTAATATTTTGGCATGGAAAACACTCGAAGTCACTAGTACGAAAATTTTAAACACTAGTACTAAAATAGAAATATTTTAAAATTAAAATTAAAAAGCAGTTTTGAATATTTGGAAGGGAAATCAGACCCATGGACCCAATTCAAAAAGGTATATCAAGGAGGCACCTATCATCAATGGGGAATCATTGAAGTTATAAATTTGCATCCAATTTTCAGATTTGATCAGTTTGTTCAATCTAGGACATCCAAGGATGAAAGCCCTTGGTTTCCTTAGGGTTTGAGAGGACAAGAACTCTCTTGAACTCCACATTTGGGATTAAGGATGAAAACCCTTGTTTCCCAGTGGGGAGATTCCATCTAGGGATCACACTTGTGCTTATTTGTTGAGGAGTTGAAGACACTTTCCAGGTTGCTACAATGTCACTACTGATTTGTTAAAGATTTCATCCTTTAAAAGGTTATATGTTTTGTATATTGCTGCTACAATGTCGCTACAATGTTTTATTACCAGATCAGTATTTTTTGGGTTACCCAACATCATTTTGGAAGGCCACTACATTGAAAAGTCGGATCTAAAATTGTATTGCAGGTTTTGAAGACCAAGCTTATTTGTTTAGAGGCTGTTTTACATCCTTTCCAGCTGTCGTTTCCCTTGCAAGGCAGTCATATAGTGATATCACCTTATGGAGGACTTCTTGATCATTTTGGGAAGTGAAACCATTTAGAATTCAAATTAGATCTGTGTGGACTCTCAGAGGATTGATGTGGAAGAGAAGCTGAAGGTATCACAGGCAGCAAATGGTGGAGGAATTCTAAATATATTATTGTTGTTAGAGCATTTTCGGTCATTATGGGATGGGTTCTAGCATCAACATTGTTTATTCCAGTCAAGAAAATTCATTGTTACAGCTATTGTACTATGTTCCAACTGCTTATTTTAATGATCCCATGTGTTTGGACTGACGTTAATCTTTCATGAGCAGCCATAGACCTGTAGGTTTGAGAAGATCTCTTTGCTTAATATTGTGTATAGGAGGTTTCATCTATTCGGGTTACCATGTACCATCATTCCAACCTACATATCACTGTTTTAGAAGAAACTTCAAGTAACATATGACTGCTGCATCTAGCAGGAATTCCAGCATTGGGAAAGAGTATCCCTCAATCGGTAACCTCTAATGGAAAATTTTCAGTCACATATTGGAGTTTCCAGCCTATCATCGAGATTGAGGCATTGTCTATTGGTACAGGAAGATTTCCAGCCCTTACATTCTAATGCTGAGCAAGAGAGTTCGAATTTGCAGCTATGGTATGACAGTTCGATGGAACATATTGATAATTTCATGTTTTGAACTGATGATAACTATCATTAGCAGTCGTAGACCTCCAGGTGTCTAAACACTCTCTTTCTTTAATGCTGAGTATAGGAGTCCTCATCCATTGAAGTCACTAAGTGCTAATATTCCAACCCAGGTATTGCTTATGGGGAGAAAAGTCCAGACAATATATGACTGTCAGCCATTTTCCAACTTACATGCCATGTGATCCATGCTATTTGTTAAAAGGTACAGCTTGGGATATCATGATAAGAACTTTTGGAGTACAAGGTAATTATTACAATACTAATAGAAAAGGTGAGCATAGTTGGTGGCATGCATTGGTTATAAGTTTATAACTTATACTTATTTGAGAAGCTCATTGCCAAGAAGAAGCTTAAGGTGAAGGTAGTTTTGTGTCAAGGAAGTTATCCTATTAGGGAAATCATGGAGACAAAAAAAAGTTCACACGAAAATCAGAGTGGTGCAGTGTAAGCATGGTGAAGTATCATTAAACTTGGAATGTTGTGCAAAGATTAACCCAAAAGGATGGAGGAGGGCAAGTATTGATGACCTCCTACCACCCAAGAAAGGAGGGAACATACTTGGGACATCCATGTACAAAACTTTCATCCCCAATGCTACTACCATAATCATTATCAGCCTCCACATCACTTAGATACGATTAGTTGTGCAGGGAATTCTAATCATAAGAAGGAAAGTGTTACCAGTTATGAACAACTGCAAGCTAGCACAATTCAAAGGAATATCCTTGATCAAAGAAGTTGAAAAAGGGTTTTAACTGAAGCAAATCATCATTTCAGCCACCATGGTACTTATTGGGTAGGATTTCAGGTGAATTGTGATTGTTCTTACTTAATTCCAGCCCTTACACAATGTGATTTGAACTCTAATTTGCAAGGTCTACATTCAATCTCTTTGAAGAGGTCATAGGAGCTTACAAGCTGGATCGTGAAGCTCAAATGAGTGTCTCAGTGTCCCCGTCACATGGGAAGACCCAAGAGGTACAACAAAAACATGGCAATTGCTTCCTAAGTTGTAAAGATTGCCTACAATCTTTAAAGAGGATGGAAACTGGGAGATGTCCTATCAAATGGTCCAAGTTATCCCACATAACAGAAGCAAAATCGAGATGCTATAGCATGATTCATAGTGTTGGCACGACGGTATCTGAGTATCCTAGCTTGCTTGGTGATATTTGGTAGAAGTTATTCCATTTAAAAGGTGCAAGATCTAGACTTTATGGGCATTGCAACATGATTCATCATTTGGGTTTGCAATTGTTCATGGGCAAGCAATTCTAGGAAGGGTGAACTGTCATGTCCAATTTTCGAACTAAAATAATTGATAATATTATTTAGGTTAGGGAAACTTAATAATATTATTACAATTAAAGTAAAAGGTGTTATTAAACACTAGTACTAAACTAAAAGTATTTTTAAATACTTGGAAGGGAGTTTAGAACCCAAGGGCCCAATTCAAAAAGGTATATCAAGGAGGTACCTATATTCATTGGGGAGTCATTCAAGTTATCCTTTTGCATTCAATTTTATATTTGAGTGACCTTGGGCATCCAAGGACGAAAACCCTTGGTTTCCTCAAGGTTTGAGAGGATAAAAACCCTGTAATATTCCACATTGGGATCAAGGACAAAGACCTTTGTTTCCCATTTTGGGCGGTTCCATCCAAGGATCATGCTTTTACTGATTTGTTGAGAAATTGAAGACACTTTCCAACTTGCTACAAAGTTGCTAGATTGATTTGTTAAAGATGTCATCCTTTAGAGGGTTATATGTTGCTGCTATACAGTCACAACAATGATTTGATGAAGGTTTCGGCATTCTGAGGATTGTATATTGCTTCTAGAATGTTGCAACAGTGTTATATCATTATATCAGCAATTCTTGACCCAACATCATTTTGGGAGGCCACTACATTGCAGAGTTAGATCTAAATTGTATTGCAGGTTTTGTAGATTGAGTTTATTTGTTTGGAGGCTGTTTTACCTCCTTTCCAGCTGCTGTTACTCCTTGCAAGTACAGATGTACAGTGCTATCTCCTCGTGGAGGACTTCTTGATCATTTTGGGAAGTGAAATCATTCGGAATTCAAAGAAGTTCGTTTATTGTTTTTCTAATACTTCCAAAGCTTCATAATCGGATTCTTTATGAACAGTGTTAGAGATTGCTATATTCATTTTGATTTGGATCTAATGCACTTGTGTTCCTGTCATTCATTCCTAGTCAAATCTTGTAATCAGAATTAATACACCAGTTAGTGTTAATGTTCTAATGCTTATTCCAGCTCAGATCTAGCATGTGTTTGTGTCTTTTGAAGTTACCCATCATTGCATAATTCTTAGAACACTAGAAGCAGTAGAACACTATTCTGAATCACTTGATTACTCAAAAATCAGAAAATTTCAAAATTCATTAAAAATCAAGATATTTTGAAAATACTTAATAGGGGACATCACATCTAGGCCCTTGATGAGAGCGACTCTCCGCACTTCTAGCTCTGCAAAACCAAGGCCTACCTAAAGATCCTATGAGAAAATTAAAGAGAAACAAAAAGGAACAAGGTTACACAAATTAGTTAAAACCTTTCATGAGGACAGACCTATTATTTGTCAATAATTAGTAATTACCCCTCATGTTAGCTAACTGGACTTGCAAACCCAAGATATCCAAATAGCAAATAGAACACTCAAAGGATTCAAGGTTCAAGTCTGATGATATTTTTTTAGATGGCTTTCTATGGATATATCAATTAGAGTCTCCCAAGAATACATATACCTTGAGATGAACATTTAAAGCTAATCTACAGCTAAAGATGTCTGCAAAATTTTATCAAGTTGTCTACTTGAGATAGGTGCCTTAACTATTGGTAACAAAGTCAAAGATTAATGGATATGTGGGGGGAGCGTTGTAAATCCTACCTTGTGGAAATTACACAAGAATCCAATCAATCTAGTAGATTCATCCTACATAGCATTCAACTTAGATCCAACCAGCTCTAATGACAACTAGTTGTACCTTCACCTTTGTCAAAGCAAGTGAACTAAAGCATGTTGTAAGATCCCACAACTAACTGCGTTTTCACTCTAAACCATATCCAAAAATGAAAGACATCAAGTTAAAAAAAAAATTACTCATCCATCCATGAAACAATCCACTACATCACTCATATGATTTTTAAAAGGTTTTTACATTCAATAACTAGGCATCAGTTTGCTAAGGATGTGTTTATGGTAGTGATGATAAATCTATACCTAAGAACTATGTGACAGCTTTGGCCCGGGCCCCTGTTCAGTCTGGCTCGGTTTCAGGGTCTGGAGCTTCGACATGGATCTATTGATTCCCTGCAGGTCCATCCTAGGTGAACCCAAGGTGAATTTGGCGAGAACCCACACCAAATGGGTAAATTTTGCATTTTTTAATGTTTTTCTCTTAGATATTTACATTGTTTTCATAATCTTATTACATAAAGGGTACTATATGTTCAATGGAGTGCAGTACACACATGGCTTGGATTTGTAGGAAAATGTCCACTATTATTTGCTTATATGTGGGTTAAATTTTTAATGTTTATAAGCTAAGATACCGGGTTCGCCCCTGGACCCCCCCGGACTAGGATAAGTTCGAACCAGTTCGTGGTCCGGGTCCGGTCCGCCTGTGGGTCCGGTCTGGGTCCAGTCCACAGGGACCAAGTTCAAACCACCAAGCAATCAATTCGGACCCAAGCGAACTTGCCGAAAAATGGCGAACTTGGAACGAACTTTGCCGAATTTTCACCAGCGGAAGGAGTTCCAGACGTTTTTTTTGACAAAATTTATAAATTTTTGACATCCACAACCCAAATTTTTGGCATCACCAAACTTGGGCCCGCTGAAAAATAACTCTCGATGCCTTTATAAAATAATTAAAGTCGGTTGAGCTTTCGGGGGCGCTGCCCCCGAAAACCCCCGCGGGGGCGCTGCCTTGAGACCCTGCCCTGTACTGCGACAGGGAGCACACAAGGAGCGCTGCCCCGAGACCCCGTCCCCCGAAAACCCCCGCGGGGGCGCTGCCTTGAGACCCTGCCCTGTACTGCGACAGGGAGCACACAAGGAGCGCTGCCCCGAGACCCCGTCTTGGGGGCTTTGCCCCCAAACCCCCATTTAATAATTTGGGGTGTAAACTGCACCAATAAAAGTGGGGAAAAACTAACCTTCAAGTCTTATTAGGCTCCATATACAAGATGATGACGATGAAGAAGAAGAATATCAATAAATTATTAATCCATTAGTTGAACTTCAAACAATGATACTTGAACTGATGTTGTGATTTAATTTTAATGTTTTGAATCTTTGATGTTGAACTTGAACTTGAAGTATATTATGGTATGACCATGGATTCATGATTCATGATGCTATGATTACAAATTTACAAGTGTTTTTATTGTTTAAATGTTTACTTTTTATGATACTATGTGACATTATAATCTTAACTCATGCTTCTAGGCAGCATAAATATCAAAATATGTATATATATATATATATAATTTACATATTTGTGTACTAACGAACCCGAACCCAAACCCCTTTTCAAAATTTTGCCTTATTGGCGAACCAGTTCTTCGAACTCAAATCCGAACTCGAACTCGAACCGGCATCCTAGTTTATAAGTTGTGGCTGCTTTTTTCTTTGATGTCTGCTAGATAAATGAAGATACTAACAAAACAGAATTTGGTTATCCTCGAAATTTGTATTTCATTAGGCAAATAACCATGCTGAATCCTATTAGTTCTTTGATGTATTTTTCTTTGCATCTTTTGATTGTTTTTTCATAGATATCTTCCATGAAAATGGAGATGCTGAATGAAAAAAGTTGGTTATTCTTGACGTGAAATTTAGATTCCATTAGGTTAATACCATGCTTTGTATTATATTGTTCTCTGATGTATTTTTCTTTAGATCTTCTCAATAGTTTTTATGTTGTTAAATTTTCATCTCATCATTAGAGTGATCAATTCTTGGACTTGTAGGGCCTATGCACTTCAAAGATTTTGACAGTGTAACATTAGTTTCCATTTTATATTATATAGATACCTTAAGATGCTCTGTTTTCATTCTTATAACATAGAGAGCATTGTATGTACATCGGAATGATGCATTTTTCTTAAATTCTATATCTAGATAGATAATTTTGACTAGTTTTCTCCTTTTTCCATAATAAATACTCATTGTTTACTTCACAATGGATACCTTGGCCTCTTTCATACAAGGGAGGTGTACTCAATCACATCACAAATCACTATCACAGACTATGACACAATGATATCCCCACACTTAACAAGGACAACACGATGGAGGCACTAGGCTAAACCAACACAATGCTATAATGATGCAAGATTTATGTTATGAAGCCCGTTACACCCACTATGTAAGGTACGTTCAACACAAAAACATGGACCGCAAATGCAGGATACACATGATGCAGATGGCCCTAATCAACTCCTTCACATGCCACAAGGCAACAAGCCACACAGGTTCTCATATGAATAAAATGAACAATGCAAATTTGGGGACATGAGTCATTAACCCAAATGATCTACCAAAATAATTTCACACATGCAACAATACATTCTCACAAAGACCAATGCATAATGCACTCAATGCAAGTACAAAACTGCCATCGTATCATGAAAATAAATCATTTAATCCTTCCACCTTTAAACCCAACACTCACTCTATACAGTTTACAATGCTCAATCAGGAGCCAATCAATAGACATTCAAGTCAAGTAAAGTAAAACTATGTCCTTCAAAACTATTGACCTCACATTTACTTTTTGGTACTAAGTTTTCTAAATATTATATATTTTTTCCCATGTACAATCCACAAATAAAATATCTGACCAATGTTACATACAACTTTATAAGTGGACCCAAATAAATATTTAATGTGGCTAAACACATCACCTACAGACCATCCTGATCCGAGATCCAAAGACCCAGCTGACAGAAGCACCTCCAGGACTATGGCGCCTAGCACACTGGTCTGGCATTTTTAGGCTCAGATTTCAGTGACAGTTTCCTTTCTGTATCTTATTTCCAATCTGTACTTCTGTGTTGACTTATAGTTTTGTATATTGTTGTATTTTATTGGCCAGTGGAATTTATGGCTCATTTACTTTTACTTTCTTGCTGCCTTGTGAGCAAGTGCAGTCTGATAACCCTGAGCAATCTTGAATCTACCCAAAGATTCTTCATCTTGGTCTTAGTTGCCTAATGTGACTTGTTGATCAAGATTCTTGTGCTTGACTTTGTTTGACTACACAACGTGGTGTGGCCATGAAAAACATCTAGTGAACCTTGACCTTCCAAAGCAAACCAGATAAAAGTTTTCCTATGTCACCAGGCTAACTCAACATGGCCTAACAAGGATTACTCCTAAGATCTCTTTCTAAGGTCTCTTATAGTGCAGTCTTAGAGCCCCAGCTCTGAGTCCTTATCTCTATCTGGGATTCTATGGCTTGCTTTGACATGACCCCAAGAAGTTACATGACGTGGGAGTTCAATACAAAGATTTTCTGCATTTGCACAAAGACAGCAGTAGATAAGGTCTTCACATTAAAACATAGTTCTACGGAGTTTCCTGATGGGGGGACACGAGGATGGAGGGACAGATTTCGGGGATTGGGGGACCAAGGGCCTAAATTTGGGGATGGTGAGGGGATGACGGAGGACAACACAGAGCAGCAGTGGGGGGGCAGCACTGATATACAAATTGAGATGAATTGAAATATTTAAGGCAAATTTTGCAATATAACATCTCTGTGAGTGCCCCATGAAATGTAAACTAGTTTTCATGAAGTTAAAGGTTGCAATCACTATGTAATGGCATGTGCCATATAGCAAGCAACCCGACAGCATCTTGGAAATGTTCCCCTACCGGGGCTGCAGGGTTCTTTTGGGAAGACACCTCTTCTTGGAACAATGCATTAAAATAAAGTTTCGGGGTAAAGGACCAAACAAAGCATCCAGACTGGAGGTTTTTCATGGCTTGAAACATGTGAAAATCAAACTAAGTCCACGGGAACACAAAGGTCAAACCCGGGAAGAAAAACAAAGTCCGGAACATGGAAATGGCTTAACATGGTTTCTGTAAGAAGTAAAAGTTCATAAGAATGGTAATCACTAAAACAAGGAACTAGGGACCAAGGCAAATGAATCAGAATTCATCCGAGTCGTGGTCCAACACTTAGCAGGACAATTTAGGGCAGTGTTCAACAATTAGATCAGGTCAGGGGTCAAAGCTCATTGTAAAAAAGCTTTTCAGTTGTAATTAGTCCAACAAACTGTGAAATGAATATAACTATCATGATCAATGCAGCCTTGGATTAAAACTTAGGGGTGATAAAACTGCAGTTTACAAGCTGGAATAGTTTCCCCGCTTGTTATGACCTATTTCAATGGTAGGGGAAGTTATCTTGTTTCAAGCTGCCCACCGGGGTCAATTCTAGTTGGACTTCACCCAAAAGGCGAATGGGATCAAAGAGTCATCCCCAAATAACATGCCAGTCACAATTCGTCCAACAAGTTCTAAAACCAGAGTGGCTGGGACCTTGGTTCGTGGGTAAAAAGTAAAAACAATGAAAATCTCAAGTTGTGACGGTATTTCCAGCAGTCAGAATCGCCCATATCAAGAGTGCAGGCTTTCTCCAGGCATATAGGGATGAGTTTGTACTGTTAATGTGGCTCATCAAAGCTGGGAAAGCTGCTCTACCTCAAATTTTCCAGTTACAGTCTCCCTCCCCGATAGCATCAGTATTAATGGGATCAAATTGTCATTGGCAAAAACATTTTCCAGTTGCAATCGCTTCAAACAAGCTCTAAAATTGTTTAAAAAAATTAGTGCAGCCAATTAACCCAGCCTTCATAATGATCGACACCCAGAATTTGAGAATAACTCAATAGCAAAAAAACCACACTGCTTAAGTATGCTAGGCATTAAAATAAATTGAAGTTAAGCGTACCTCGTGACCTGCCTCCACCAGTAGGCGCGACAAGTAAAGTCCAATGAAACGGGTGCCACCCATGACCAATATCTTCTTTGGTGATGCTGAGGATGACATAGCGGTGACCCGCACTGGTCTTCTAAAAATGCTTGACAATCTGTAGGCCTTAAACTGCACGAAAATAAAAACAATTAATTTTATTTGCCGGTTAAAAAATCACACTAATCTCGAAATTTAGGACAGCATTCTGTTAGTGCATATGCAGACCCGGTGGGATTCATTCTCCAAGCGGGGGCCATTTGAAGGGAACGGAATTCCACTGAAAGAGGAGGGCCTTGTTCCTTTAGGAAATGCTTTTGCAACGGCACTGAAATGGCAGTGTTGCTGGTTCAATATGCTCATAGTTGCCATTGGCTTTTTGCAGACAAAGCGTGGGAGAGGCAGTCATAACAGAAGGATGAGCTGCCTTCTTGGCCACAAACACAAGATGAGAAAAGAGATTAAACACAAGGTGAGGGAGGAAGATCAGCCCATCCATGTCCTTGGAATTATTCGTCGTTTCTTCTCGTAGCTTTGGAATTTTACTCAGAACCAGTAAAAATGCGTGTTTTTTCCGTCGTAAATGAGTAATTTTCACGCATGTACGGATCTCCCGATTCATCAAATTATTGAAGAATTTTATTTTTTTAAAAATCTAAAAGAAGGGGTAAATGTTTTTGGTTTGGAATTATGAATTTGGAATTGGTGACGTCAAATGAAGTGGACCTCGTTTCTATTTAAACATTCAATAATATCATTCTAGTAAGTTTTAAATCTTGATGGTAAAAATAATACTACAACTTAACCATCACATCATGCCACTAATGATGGAGATTTATCAAATTCTAGAATGAATTTTTATCTAAAATGAAAAGTTTAAAAGATTGCCTTAGGGTGGTGTCAACTTTCTGAAGCTCAAAATGTCTTTTGTGAGCAATTGCTCTCTCTTGAAGATTTAAAGGAAGTTGGCAGTTCCATGGCAGATGATAAGGCTTATAGATGTGACGAGTTCCATTGTGAATTATACAAAGCCCTTTGGCCTTGTGCGGGTTCAAACTTGCATAAAGTCTATCTTGAGGCCTTTTCACAAACAATCTCTAGGATAGTTGATTAATAAAGGCAAAATAAAATTCATACCTAAGCCTAGCGATCCAAGGGACATCTACAATTGGCAGTTGACCACACTTCTCAATATTTTGTACAAAATCATTGTCGTGGGCTTTGCTCTAGAAATTCATCATTTGTTCCCGTAAATTATTCGTCCTAAGTAGACTGGCTTTATTGAATCTCAATTCATCCTAGATAACCTTATTGTTGTTTGGGAAAGTATGGAATGGGCCTCTCATTCTCAACAAAAAATTAGTTTCCTAAAGATTGGCTTTGTTAAAGCCCATGGCCGTATTGAATGGCCTTTTATTTTGGTTATGTTATGCGCTCTTGGATTTGGCCCTTGATTCATTCACTTAGTTAAGATGCTATTTGGAAATGCCTTTGCGTGTATCACCAATAGTGGTCATCAGTCTCAAGCTTTTGGGCTCCATTGTTCCATATGTCAAGGTTGTCCTCTTGCTCCTTATTTATATGTTCTTGTGACTGAAGGATTTGAGTATCTTTTGGCAAACTATATTTCTTTTGGGCAGATTAGAGAGATTTCCATTCATGAGTCGCCTTCTCAGCTAGTTAATGACCATGTTTTGTGAATGACTCTTTCCTCGTGCTTATTGAAGAGGAGCAAAACATTAAAGAGGCCCTTCAATGCCTCAACAACTTTTGTCTAGTTTTTGATTTTGTAATTCAATTATTTCTCCTGATTCCACCATTATTTCTTTAGTATGGGTGGAAGTGGATTGGGCATGGGGAGATTTTGGGTTTCTGCGCATTCCCTTTACTTTCCAAGCTTCTCCCATGGACCTTAGGAATGTGGCCCTTGCCAGAATCAAGAAGAAGCTTTCATATTAGGTTACCAAACTGCTGTCATTGGTTGGTAGGTTTCACGTGTGCTCTAAAATTCTCACGACTACCCACGTTTATTATTCTTTTTGTTGGAGTCCTTTTAAGGCCTCTTACATGAAGCTAGACAATATTCTTCATGATTTTTTCTGGGCCTCTTCAGAAGGCCACCAGGATTTTTATCAAGTTTCTTGGGAGTTTTGTTGTCTACTACGTGACTCTAGCAATCTTAGACTCCTCTCAACCTAGCAAAAATGATTTACCTTTTGTCGTGACTCTAGCAATCTTGAACTCCTCTCAACCTAGCAACAAGGATTTACCTTTTTATCCCAAATCGATTGTTCATGTCATTTCTGGAGATGAAGCCTGGAAAGTTCTCTTCGAGTATTGTATCTCCTTCAACTATCCAGTTAATTGGCCTTCTTGGAAGGGGGTTATATTTCAAACTGTAGACATCCAAAATTACACTTATTAATTGAATCCATCAATAATCCCTATAACATTATAATCAATTAATTATTATGTTATGTTCCTCTACCTACACAATTAAACTTATTTAGGTTTACTCTAAAATATTTAAATACTCCCTCTCTAATGTATTAAATCTATTTAATACATTGCACCCACCAATTCCCCTTTTAAATAAATTCCTATTTATTTAATCCTACACATCTCTAATATTCTTCTAAACTTGGACTAATCTAAATCTCATTTTAATTTAATCATAATCCCAACCTAGATCCTAACCTAGATCCTAACCTATAACCATCACCCGCATCCAAATAAGCCTACTCACTAATTAAGTAAGGTTAATTAGTCTGATTTTATGATTCCTAACCTATTTATTGTTACTCATTTGCTCACACATGTGTGAGCCTTTCTTCCAAGATTGACCTTTCTAATCATTTCCTTTTCTTCCCCAAACAAGGGTCACTTACAACCCTTATGAAATCTCTTACACTTTCTAAAAGTGTTTAATTGGCCTTTTCCTCTTACACCTCTTACATGGGTACTTCCAAGTACCCTTGATCCATCACATCCCAAGATTGCTCCAATATGTGAGCAACTCTCTCTCTCTCTCTCTCTCTCTCTCTCTCTCTCTCTCTCTCTCTCTCTCTCTCTCTCGGCCTCCCACTTGGCTTACATGACACCTATGTGGCATCCACCTAAGATCCACATCACCAACGCTCTCCAAAAATCTATAAATAGGTGGTCTCTTCCTTTGCATTTCATCTCTCATTCTTGCATTGTTATTATGCTAATTTAGTTCTAGAATTCATACTAGTTTCATTATTTCTATCTTAGTTTCATGCTTAAATCATTTAGATATCACATGTTAAGTAATTTGGTGAATGAATCATAGTTTCCTTATTGCATTTGCATCTCATTTCTTAGCTTAAATTATCTGCTTGAGGAAGATTTGAGACTAGTTCTTCATGCTAGCTCTTGAATCTCTCCTTCTCCATCAATCTTGCCTCCATAGTTGCATTGTAATTTGGGGATTCATGCTTTTTTTTTTGAGAGAGCACATCCACATTTAATCTTTTGAGAAAATCAAACAAGTTAAATAGGGTGCTTACTTGCTCCATGCTTAATATGATGTTATGAGTATTTCTTGTTGCTTTCATGCTTATTTCATGTTTTGAATCTTTTCATGTGCTAACCCACTAATGTTTTCATATTTGAGCTTGATCCCAATAGGTTGAAGATTTTCTCATACACACAAACCCTTCTAGTTATGAAAGTTGTTGCTCACATTGAAGGCTCTTTTTTAGCCAAAAGTATTTGGAATGATTGGGAAGCTAACGAACCCTAGATTTGGAGGGTTGGCTCACACTTTCAACCAACATAATCTAAGCCTCTAATTGTTTCGATTCAAGGGCTTCCCCTTGTCTATCTATCTTGGGTTCATGCCTTGTAGTTTCACAAACAAGGCATTCACGCACCCCGTAATTTTTTTCTAGAGCTACGATGAGTCTTCGCTCTTAGGAAGATATCTAAGCTTAGTTTTGGCTCTCTCTACCAAGTCAAGAAACATTTGACATTGTCATGTCAACTCCACCTCTAAATATGCTACACAAGATTTAAATTCACACTATGAAGCCATGGTGGAAAGATTGGTGTTGGTCTCCCAACACTAAGTTTTACAACTACAAGATTCATTTGGGCCACCATTGGCTTTGTTTGCACCTTCCCATGGCGCTTGCTTTAAATATTAAGTGGAATTTACAGTTGACTCTATCTCTTTGGCAATAACAGTTTCACAACATCTAGTTTGTTGTTATTGAGCCTAAGCTTGCCCATTTTGCCTGGTGTATTCTTTTCCAAGGCTTTCCCGTGTGCTCTTTCCTTTGGCATATGGGTATCTTAAATCCTCATTGTTTGCTATATGGCCAACTAGATTATGTCAAACACCTCTTCTAGTTTTGTTTCCATGCTCAAACCTTATGGATTTGGATTCATTATTTTTTTATCCCTTCCAGCGAAAACCTTTTTCTTGGCATTTGATTATTTTGGGAGATTGGCCTTGCATCCCTTTCAAGTATCCCAAAATATAGCATCCTTTTAGGGTTGAGATTCTTTTGCCCTTATGGAAAGATACGAATTTTATTTTATTTTCTCACATCTCTATTGACACTAGTGTTTTGCTTTTACTAAAGCATGTATTTGTAACAATGTGATGCTTCAAATTCAGATGCAAGCCAACAAAGTGGCACTTCAATGTGTTGGCTTGCTCTTGCCGCTTAGGCGACTTAGTGTTATTATTGTTTACTAGCTTTCCAGGCTCAACCCATAAAAATGATATTTTTCTTTCCATAATTTGTCCGAGTATTTTTTATTATACTTTTCGAGCACTACCCGGGTGACTTTGAGGAGTGATATTGTTTCATCCTTTTGTTTTTTGAGACAATGTGTATTTTCAGATAATTGATAGAAACTTGTGCACTTATTCATAAAAAAGAAGGAAATTGGAAAAAAAAAAAAAAAGGGAGCCAGGAGAAATAAGTCAATAGTTGGGCACCATCCATCTATTCATCAAGATGCACTATAGGAATCAATTGGTAAATGCATCTCATAATTGCATACAACACATTCTATAGGGTTTTAATAGTACGTATTTAGTAAAAGTTCACAAATATTCTAACCTCAACCAACCTTAAAATTGGTAAAGAAAATGGATAATGACATGTTTTCTTAAGAAAATTGGAAATTAAAGTTTTTGTACAAAGCCATTAAATTACATGCAATGTCTACTCAATCAAAATTCTTTTAAGTTTGAAAGCTTATTAATCTTTCTAAACCATAAATCCTTATATATGGAGGAGTTCATTATGTAGACTCTCGCTATAACGGTTGACTTCCCTGAGTGTATTTCCTAACAACTGAAATTTCATCTCTAAATTCATGCAATCTAATGCAATCAGACATGTGTTACCCTAACACTTGATCCCAATCATGTATGGAGCCAACATTTTATACCACCTGCTAGTCCACCACGTGTCGTCATTGTGTATCAAGTAGAGAAATCCAAAGGCACCCACCTACATGATGTGTGTCCAAGTCAAAGTTGCATCATTCAAAATTCTATGGGATCACATCCTCTAAAACTAGAGAGCCATTCATCCATTATGTGAGATATCCCAAAGAAAATTGTCATATCTAGGAAACACTACCATGCATTGACTGAAAGAATAGTCATAGTGGGGTAAGTGCACCAAGATGGTGTGCAAGAAAGTGGCCACCCACCCAAAAAAAATAGAAAAACATCCCTAACATAATTCTATTACTTTAAATTAAATAAATTAATTAGGCTTATGTTTGGTAAATTTAAAAGCTAAGAATGAGGCTAGTTAATAGGCCAAGACAACAAGGTTAGGTCTTGGGAGCCTCATTTGCCTCCATTTACCTCCCTTTTTACCTATTTTGTTCTTCAGATTAAGTTTCTCAAATTCCTCATCATTAGGTTTACACCTCATCAAGTAGGTATTAGTAAATTTACCACCATAATTTCACACGTCATCTGAGCTTTCTAACTGTATGTGTAAAATGTGGTCTTGATACCTGCAGCTACAATACACACTTCAATGAATCATTACGGGGTTAGCTGGTTAAAAAATGATAAAATCAGAATAACAAAAACATTCTAAGCTAATTGACATCGACTCATTGCCTTCTATTAGGCATGAGTTTGAATCTTTCTCTTAGGTCATCGCAAGAAACAGTGACTACACCATGTCCTAAATGACAGATTTTGAAGAAAGTTAAATGATTACTCTACATGATATGCAAATGCAGATTTGTAGTTCATCCAATGCTAATTAAGAGTTCATTTTAACAAGCACCAAATGAAATGTTTTTGATAGATTTTAAAACCAAAAATCAAATGTGCTATAAGATTATAGTTTGCATGCTTAACAAAAGTAAACTATCATTTAAAAAAGATAACCAAATTAAAAGCTAAGAATGCAAGAAAGTAAAAACTGCATAATAATGATAATAAAAACTGGGATCCTTTGTGAAGGAAATGAGGTTCTCTTTTATAGAAACCTCTCTTGAATCGATGGTCGAGATCAAAAGAAAAGAGTGGCTCAGGTTCGATTGAAGAAGCACAATCCATGTGCAAAGATGATGATTGGTCGAAAAAGTTAGTTGACTGAACTGATTGATCAGCCATTATGGAAACTCTCATATTCAGTTCTTAGTTAACTGAAATGTTTCCAAAATGAGAAATAGACTATTATAAGTTGACTGAACTGAACAAGATTGTTTTCAATTCGAGAATCAGTTAACTGAAATTGATGACATAATATGCATTTTTAAATATTAAAAGATTATAAATGTATTTTAAACTCAATTTTATTAATTTAATTCCTTTTCAAATTTAATTGACAATTTAGTAATTCTATTTAATTAATATATTAGAATATCAATTAAATAATTAAGATAAGGTTTATTTTCCAATGTAATGTGATTTTAGGAATTAATTAATTAATCAAGTGTGATGATTGATTAGGACCTAGGGTTAAGGTCAGACCAGTTTAAAATTGATGAATTGCCTATTTGATTTAGAACTTAGGAATAATCAAGATTAGGATTTCTTGATAAGTAATTGAGATTAGGGGTCTAGGGTTTAGATGACCATTTTTAGGTAATTATATTTTCTCCTCTTTGAATTGATGTGTGATCATCACATTAATTCAAAGACCTATTAGAGATAAGACCCAGAACAATTTGACTTGAAGCGATGAAACCATTCTTATTGAGGAAGATCGACTTTGAGCTTGATTGGACGAAGATCAATTAAAAGATATAAAATAGAATGCTCAAATTGATTTGAAGTGATGAAACTAGGCATCTATCAAGAACTCTTAAACCTTTTGATTGGTTTGAATGAATAAACGATTTGATTTAAAGCGATGAAACTGATTACCATTACGAGATTTGATTAGCAAGCAATTTGACTTGATTTGAAGTGATGAAGCCAATGTGATCAATGTATCTGGTTTCAATAATGAATAGATCGTATAAGACCGATCTTGTCTGGTTTCGAGTGTATTCACCACTATATAAGACTATTAATTAGGTTGCCTTTGATTTAAGATGATCTCAACTTGATTTGATGCGATGAAGCTGAGATGCCCCAAGCAATGGGGTTTTTATTGAGGATTGTGATCACCAAAATGTTGATGTCTTGATCCTGCCCCCTCGAGAGAAAAATTGAAATATGGCTAGGTGCTCCAGTGATCGGAAGCAATTCAATTGATAACATGATGCAAGAAGAAGCTGATCTGATTAGAAATAGGTCCCAAGCGGTTAGGACAAAAGATGCACTTGATGGGAGGTCATGTTGACTAGATTTGACTAAAATTATTCTACATGGATTGCTTAGAAGAAAATTATGAGAGATTTCTATTGGTTTGGAGTCTAGATAGACTGATTGTGCAAGCGGTTAGCTGCAGTTGACTGAAAAAGTCAAATATAAAAAATGACAAGTAAAACGATCTCAGATTTTGATTTCAATCATGAAAATGGAATCACGACGGTAGAATTAGCCAGGGGTGTAATTTTCACATCAATCAACATACAACTAACCACTTGGCAAAAGGAAGATCAACCAATGGGAGCTTCAGATCCTTCACATTGAGATAACAATATTATGCATATTTCAACACCAAGTAGATGCAGATGCAAGACTAACATGAATGCAACATAAGGTGTAGTCACTGAACTTTAGCCTTGAAATTTTTCATCATCGAGTGTTTTTGGAACATCGAAGTTGATACAATCCTTACTGGTGCCACTGCGACCATAAGAATATGAATATGACTTTCATTGGATAAGATATGAGAAACTAACATAAGCATCAGGGCACAAAAGCCAAGATGACCTGAACATTGTTTCTAGTTGATATTGCAAGAGTACACCAGTATCAAGGCATTCAAAGCCAAGATAACCATGAGTGCGATCTTGTGTAAAAAATAGAGCAATAATAGTCAAGGAGATAGTTCAGACCTCACCTTGGTGTGCAAGTAAACAAGATTGAGGGATGTGAGGCTTTTTTGCCTTAATGTAGGAGCTCTCATCACATACACCCTATTTATTTGACGTTTTAGGATCATTGGGACCACACCAACAAGTAGTAGACAAAGAAAATATTAACAAAAATCAATGAGAATAGACAACATACAAAGAGAAGTTCAACATACTTCAGCCAGTTTCAAAGTTTTCGGATGTGTACATGTATGAGGTGTTGAGAAACACTGTCGTGCTTGTGAGAGTGATGTGTTTGATTTCTATTGATTAGTTGTTTATGTTTGCGATATCCAATGTGTGTTAAGAAACACAGATGCATCCAAAGATGGTGTTAAGAAACACTTTTGATTAGGGTGTTGAGAAACACTTGTTGCGTTAGTAGGGAGATGTTCTTCAGAAATGACAAGATTACTGACTCTAGTGTAAGCCAAAGACGCAATCAAATTTGGGGACCTATGCCCCCTGGTAACAAAAATTGATTGAATAAAACTGACTTGACTCATAGTGCGAGGATAAAGCCAATTTGATTGCCCCCATACTATGACTCTAGATCGGTTTCAAGCCAAGAGGGTTCTTAGGAGAACCGAAGTGTCATGAAAGTGACTAAAAGCTTATGTACAAACTGAAGCAAAGGGTTTCCAAGATGAAGTATTGATAGATGGAGTGTTGAGTACAAGAGGCACTTGTTTACCAGGTTTTCACCTACTTGGCAGAGATTCTTTTTTTGCTACTATGGCGCCTGTTTACCAGGATTTCACCAAGGCACTTTTTCTTCTTTTTCAATTTTTTGTATTTTTTATTTTTTTATTTTTTGAAATATTTGATTTTTTTTGTTGATTCATTAAGGCACCTGTTTACTAGGTTTTTACCAGGATGATCACTTTTTTCAGGAGTTTTTTCACTTTTTAGATTTTTTCAGGACATTTTTCACTTTTTCTATCTTTTTAGAGATTACTCATTCTCAAGAAAGATCACATTGGTTTGCCCCCAATGTCTATCAAGGTGTAGAACATTAAAGATGGATTAGAAAGTTGATGGATGAGGTGAGTAGATAATGATAGATGAAGAGGGTGAATGCAACCCTCAAGGACATTCTCCTCAAGTTTACCCAAGCTAGGGAAAAAAAATATAATAATGTAGGCTCATGGAGTGTTGTTGGATATCATATAGGATAATGACCTAATGTTATGAAAAGCATGTGATCCAAAAGAATGGACATGTCAAGAAGAATTTTTGAGAAACTATTTTGCATTTTTTTTTCGTTCTTCATTTTGATCAAGACCAAGCGGTCAATTTTGGATAGGATATAGCTATGATAACACAATTGGGATAATGGGCGATGGAGGTATAATTGGATGTTTTGGGATTAGTGCAAAGAATATTTATGGACAATGAGTATTGACTTGGGATAAGAAAGATCACAATAGGTTACCATGGATGAGAGAAAGTAAATAGGATGATTGAAAGGATAATGAATGTCAAGATACTTGATGCTCATGGATATGTTCAACCTTGTCAAGATCACTAGAAGGAACATGGATACTCACGGGCTAGCAGGATGTAAGATATGATGGATAAGATGACATGGAAGGAACTTTTCTCCAAGTGAAGAGTGCAAGTAAGAGGAATTACACATGATGCCTATTTGCCAAGTTTTCACCATGGTACTTATCCAAGGTGCCAAAAGAAGTGGTTTTCACCATAGGACGAATTTATTTATCTTTACTTTTGCTACCAAGGCGCATGTTTACCAGGTTTTCACCAAGGCACGTTTTCTCTTTTTTTTTCATTTTTTTGAACTTCTTGATTTTATGGAGGAACTTAAGCTTATTTCTCTTTAGATAGTGCTCCTTTGAAAGATATGCTATGATGGCCAAGGCCACTGAAAGTATGATCAAATATAATGATAGGGTGATGGTAGGGAATGAAATGGAGGATAAGGGAGATGGTAGCCAAGGATTTATGTGATGGATTTGATAAGAGGAATGGAAGGACATGGGATGGATGGGTAGGTGGTAGGTGTGAGATATCAGATAGGGTATTGAAGGGTTTGTGTAGAGGTAGATGGAAATGGTGATAAGATCAACATTGACACACCCCTTAAAGGGTAGTGGATGAATGGAGGAAAAATGGATGGAATAGCTTGAGGCTTTAATGTATGAGTGGATATGGATCTTGGTACACGAGAACCCAAGATGGATAGAGAAGGGGGTGAAGTATTCAAGGTAATGAATTTTGGGACATGATGACCCAAAATAGAGTTAGAAGATGGGAGATGTTTAGATGGAGATGAAGTGGAAGACTTTGGAATCTTGGATGCCAACTCTGAATTTTCCTTTTTGTTCAAGTCTTTTAAGAGAGACTTGGGAATCCACATAACTTTTCCTTTTCCTTTTCTTTTGGATGATTTAGAACACAATTCCTCCATGATGGATTTAGGAACCCATATTTTATTTGATTTTATCCTTGTGGTCTCTTGAATATTTCATTTTTATTTTTAATCACATGTCGATTAGACTGGACATAGTGATCTTCATATGTAAGTGGATTCTTGTATTTGTGATTTTTTGTTGCACATCCAAATTGCTTCCAAAAGACTTGGAGACTATGGATGAATAAGGTCAATATGGATGGTTCATGTGGATGGGTTGATAGGGAGAATTCAAGGATGCATGTCTTTTTTGATCTTGATAGGGGATAGGTAAGTAGATGACAAAGTAGTAGTTATAGGCATGTTGGATGGAGGGATATAAGGACCCAATATAGATGGAAGGTTTGATGGTTTCAACTTTGGGATATAAGGACCAATAATGGATTTGGAAGATGGTGAAGGCATATGACTATGCTTGAATGGAGGGATATAAGGTATGCAAGGGGTATCAACATCTTTGGAGTGAGCTGCATTGCCGAGACTCTCATCTTTAAGATTTATCTTTATATCAATAGGCTCAAGAGTAGCTTTGATGGGAGAAAATTTGATAGGAGAAACTGAAGCTTGAGGGGATATATATTTTTGCAAGGGATTTTGAGGAATGATGGCTTCTAGATATGGAAGAATATGAAAAGGGGATGATGGGATGCTCTGATCTTGAGAAGGATCTTTATATAGTTTAGAAAGGGTACTTTTCTCTTGATTTTCAATAGGCTCATTAGAGATGGTGGAAATGATATCTTGATCTTTCTTGGGAGATGGAGGGATATCTTCTTGGAATAAATGGAAGAGGATGATAAAATCATCATGAGAATCTTGAGATATGTGACTTTGGTCAACCATTGGATAAGGATGGATGGTGTCTTGATCTTGATCATTACTGATATTTGTTTCTTCACACTATGGATTGCCCTCTTGACATGGAGCCACTTCTAAGGATGAGATAGGAGTTTTGATCTGCATGAGGGATTCTTGAAAGGCTAATGGAGTATCATTTTGAGTAGGAATGATAAGCATTGAAGCACATGGACACTTTGGGTGTATGATCTTTGAATCCTGAGAAAGATTTGCAGTCGTATGCTGATTAGCTTGGATCTCTTTTAGAGGTAGTCCTTGAGGGTAGACATAGTCATCATTAGGCTCATTCTTTGGTAAAGATTGTGTGGCTAGTTTTGAAGCTTTAAGAGATGGAGGAATGGTGGAAGAAGTAGATGTGATACGCGAACCATTTGTAGACATGGATTCCCGAAATTGATCATGCTTGAGATTAGATGAATCATTAGGATTTCCACTTCGATTATGCCATTGTCTGAGATCTTGGATTTTATGTTTCAACTCCATGCATGCAAGATGAAGTTTTATGCTCATTGTGTTGATGATATGAACAATAGGTATGCAAAAAATTTAATCCACATGATGTGACTTGAGGTAATGTGATGAGATCATGCTCAAGAAGTTCTTCCAATGTTGATTCATAAGATTGCCCCAAACGAGTGAAGTCTCTCTTGCATTTAACCCAAGGTTTTTCTTTCATGAGGTTACTAACCCCTTTGGAGGGAGACTTCGTGGTGTTTTCAGTAGCTTTTATGGATTTGGAGCCACTCTCTTGATCAAAGATAGGATGGTCATGAAGTTTTTCTTGATCAAATATGGGTTTGTTGTGCTTAGATGCCTTATTGTTTGAAGAGAAGGGAAGTATGGATGGCTCATGATCATAGAGAAAAGGAAAGATCGATGAGGACTTGTTGGATGGAGTATCCTTTTTCCCCTTTAATTCTTGGATTTCAGATTTCAAAGTTTGAATATGTTTTGATATAGCTTCCATAAGAATCTCTTCTTTCTCATTATTAGGACCATAAGGTTTAGCCCATTTATTTTAGACATTGTAATATTGTCTTGATGCTCTTTCTTAGAAGATTGGAGAGAAGCTATGATGAATCAATTGATTGCCTAACAGGTGCTGAAGTGATATCTAAAGTCTTGACTAAGTCCAAGACCAAAAGACAAAAGAGATAATGTCCAGCTGAGAGAGAGATAGCAACGACTTCGATCTTGAGTCAAGGTTAACGAACCTGCTCTTGCAACTCAGGATAAGGAAAACACAGAAAAAGATGATTAAATCAAAATAGATAAAGGGTCACTTAGACTAGCATAGAAAAATTAGATCTTGAGACAATGAGTCAGGCTTCAACAGATTGCAGTCAAAGACAAACTAGTAGAAACATTGTGAAAGCACAAATTTGAGAAAATCCAGATAGAACCAGCGTGATGGAAGACATAATTGGATAGAAAATTGATAGATTTCTAAAATTTTGACACTGTATGTAGAGATCTCGTACGAGAATGTACATTTTAACACCTAAAAAGTGCAATTTTTGATTCGTTGATCATTTTGTTATTCATTTTGGCTTTTTGTTTTGTTGTTTCACTCATGCAAGACACATCATGAAGATATTATAGAACCAAGAACAACAATCAAACCCTATTCCTAGGTGGTGAGAAATGGACAATACTTATTTGAATCCTCTTACAATAAAATATCCATTCAAGTCAGACAGTTAGAAGCTTGGCAGCACTGGCTCTCCTCCACAATACACACTTATCGAGCCTACCAAGATTTGAATTTCTCAAGATCCACGGATCTTGATAAATTTACTATCTCAACAAGAGGGGTACATGAGGTTTCTTAGGCATGCACATCTCATAATGCCCGTATCCACAAGTAGAAAAGGATATTGGCCACTAACTGAAAAAGGTTTTAGTAAGTGTCTTTGTTTAAGTGTATCCTCTATGTCTGCGCAAGCGCGATTCAGGCTGCTAACTCCATAGAGTACCTTAGCACAAGCAGTCACGATACATGATTGAGACTCAAAGACCCTAGTTTGTGTTAGGAGAGACCCGAGTATAAGCTCAAATGCCACTTATCTTCCGAGGATTTGGTCTCGAGGAAGCATTTTGATTATAGTGAGTCAAAGAAGCTTGGCATTAACTTGTTCTCACTTGGGTCATTCTCCAAGGGTGAGTACTTTTTCCCACTTGGGTAGGCTCTCTAAGGTTGCAAATATCAAACGGAAAATGACAATAGTGTTTCTGGATTTTTGTTCATCCCGAAAGAGCAAGAGCATAATTTCTTGACATTATTGTCATTCCTAAAACACCAGACATAAGTTCATTTTAAGATGTCTTATATGTGGGTTCCTATTTTAATAAAATAAAAATAATATGCAATTAGAATGTTTAGCTGGCTATCGATCAAGGCAACCTACAAGATGATTTGTTAGTAGTTTGTGTTTTAGTCTTCTTTGTCAACGTCCTGCAAACCACTGTTAGGCTGTAATCAACAAGATAATCCAAAGAACAACAAATCCAAAAACTTGTTAGCAGTAGAAAATAAATAAAATCAGAAAACTAATTGCATACTTAGAGACTAGATGAAAAATAATGCACTTTATGTGCCCAAACGAGGCTCTGGAAATTGCAAAATGAAGGATAAGACAGGTACAGTGATTAAAAGTGTCATTTATGACAAATCTGGCAACCAAAACTAGAAACTAACTCCACCACAGTAATCTTTAGGAAATTCTACCCCAAATAAAAAAAAAATGCTCAAACAAAGGACTTGATATGAGCAAGTTATGAGCTTTGAAGTTAGATAGAAAATTTAAAAATTCCAATGGTGAAGGCAGAGCAATTCAAACCCATGATGATGTCATAAAAATAGTGCATTAAATTTGACGGTCTTTTGGATGTCACAAAAGGTGATTAACACTACAATATGATGGTTGGACGGGCGTCAAATTTAGGAAATTTGGACGAGCAAAGGTGGTGGTTGGGTGGTGGTTGAGCGGAGCTCGAGGAGCAGGGAAACACCGAGGAGTCAAGTGGAGCTCAGGGCTGAGCGTGGAGGGTGGAAATTCGGGTGGCGCAGGGAGGTGGAGCTCGAGAGGGTAAGGGCAAAGGGCAGAGGGTGGTGTAGAGTAGAGGAGCTTAGGAGAAGTAGTGTGGGGGGAGGCAGGCAGTGGGAGTGGAGGAGACAACGCAGGGTAGGTAGAAGCGCAGGGTGGGGTGGGCGCAGGGTGGGGAGGTGTTGCACGGGGGGAGGAGAGGTATGAGAAGNAGTGTACGGTGGTTGGGGAAGCAACACAGGGGTTGGGTGTGATGTTTTTAATCCCACATGCGCAGGGTGGGGTGAAACGACTTTGTTTTTATACAAATTTTAATAGTTAATAAACAAAACAAAAGACTTTGGGGGTTGGATTTGGTGGTTGGCAGAGCTCAAAATGTGGATGGAATTTGGATGTAGAGAAGGTTAATACACAGAGGTATTAGGGTTGAACCAAAACCATTTTTTTTAAATAAGCCTTGATATGCGTGTAGAGAAGATATGCCTCAATTTGCGTGTAGAGGGTCGTACGACCCATTTGGGAAAAAAATTGCCACAGATTTGACTTTCGTTGGGTATGGGCGAGTTTATAGTTGATTTGAACTAACACAACGATCTGAATGTGATGGTGGGGTCAAATTTGACTCAAAAGGAGATGTGGGTAAGCCCCACGATGAGCTCCAGAAATGTGCATGTGAATCATGGTCTTGATACCTACAACCGCAACACACACTTCAATGAATCATTATGGGGTTAGCTAGTTAGAAAATGATAAAATCATAATAACAAAAACATTCTAAGCTAATGGACATCGACTCATTGCCTTCTAGTAGGCAGGATTTTGAATCTTGCTCTCAGGTCATTGCAAGAAACAGTGACTACACCATGTCATAAATGAAGGATTTTGAAGAAAGTTAAATGATTACTCTACATGATATGCAAATGCAGATTTGTTGTTAATCCAATGCTAATTAAGAGTTCATTTTAACAAGCACCAAATGAAATTATTTTGATATATTTTAAAACCCAAAATCAAATGTGCTCTAAAATTATAGTTTGCATGCTTAACGAAAGTAAACTAACATTTAACAAAGCTAAACAAATTAAAAGTTAAGAATGCAAGAAAGTAAAAACTGCACAATAACGATAATAAAAATTGGGATCCTTTGTGAAGGAAATGAGGTTCTCTTTTATAGAAATCTCTCTCGAATCGACGATCGAGATTGAAAGAAAAGAGTGGTTCAGATTCGATTGAAGAAGCACAATCCATGTGCAAAGATGATGATTGGTCGAAAGAGTTAGTTGATTGAACTGACTGACCAGTCATTCTGGAAACTCCCATATTTAGTTCTTAGCTAATTGGCATGTTTCCAAAATGAGAAATAAACTAGAATAAGTTAACTGAACTAAACACGATTGTTTCCAATTCGAGAATCAGCTAATTGAAATTGATGACATAATATACATTTTTAAATATCAAAGATTCTAAATATATTTTAAACTCAATTTTATTAATTTAATTCCTTTTTAAATTTAATTGATAATTTAGTAATTTTATTTAATTAATATATTAGAATATCAATTAAATAATTAAGATAAGGTTTATTTGCCAATGTAATGTGATTTTAGGAATTAATTAATTAAGTGTGATGATTGATTAGGACCTAGGGTTAAGGTCAGACCATATTGAAATTGATGAATTGTCTATTTAATTTAAGACTTAGAAATAATAAAGATTAGGGTTTCTTGATAAGAAATTGAGATTAGGGGTCTAGGGTTTAGATGACCATTTTTAGGTCATAACACTAACCATATAAAGTTTTCAATTTTGGGACAACATTAGCATACTAAAGTTTAATTGTCTTTACCAATGTCTTGACAGTCCTCATAGACATATGTCTACCATTTTTTCATAACTTTTGATCTACTTGACCAAATTCAAAACACATTACATATTACTATTCTACACTAGATTCTATACACTTTTAAACAAAAAAGTTTACATTTTTATTATTTTGATGCAAGTTATGGCCAACACACGAACATGTTGTTGAAGACAATTATTCAATTGTGTATTGTCATTAATGTATACACAAATGTAGTGATGCTACACAAATGTCTAAACCTAACTGAGCACCAGTCAGTGTATGTCAGGTTCTCTCAGGCATTAAAGAAGACTCCAACATCAACCAAGTGATTTGTTTTATTAACTGAGATCTGTCGGTTAATGAAGGAAGTTTTGTATTAACCGAGTTCACTCGGGCAATATAGTAAGTTTAGTTTCAGTCGAGTAACGGTCGGGCATCGAAGGATTACAATGTTAACCGAGTTATGCATTTAGTGTCAGCTGACTAACAATAATTTACACTTTATGTTTAATTGGTTAATTGCAGCCGTCATATTTGAGTTTTATTGTTTATTTGGAAGGGTATTCAAGCCGAATTGACAAGGGTTATCATATGTATACAAGGTCAAGTTTGGATTGGATATGTGGCATAGTTTTGATATGAAGAGTGAAGGTGAAGTAAGAAGGAATTATGATTAAGGACAAAATATCCAGACCGAGCTGCAAAATAATATTTGATCAGTGATGATCTAGTTAAAGCCTAAACAAAGATTTGAATCTGCAAAGTTAGTTACTTTTTCAATTGGGTCAATTCATTGTTACTCTAACAATTGTAGCAGTGATCCAAATCTCTTTACAGATTAGACTTAACAATCTTTCATAAATCCTCTCACAAGGTGGCATTTCTACATTGAAGTGTTTGAAGACCTCTAACAAGGCCACCCCTAACAGGGTCACACCTAACAGTGTGTTTTGTAACATTTAACAGGGTTGGCTCCTAATAGGGCTCACTTCAAAAGAGTGAAAATCAGTAACTAGTTGCAATTGGTGGTTTTCCCAAATTGGGTTTCCATGGTAAATCTTGGTGTCATCTATGTATCTGTTATTTGCTTTATGCTTTATGTTTCTACACTTAATCACTAAAGGTTAAACACATTTAATATCTTAGGTCTTCTATTTGAGAAAAGACCTTATAAAATAATCTAGCTTTTTCCCTTTCTATCTTTCCATTCTCATAAAATTTGTGTCTAAAGACCCATTTGGAACCTATTGCATTTTTATCACCAAGTCTAGGTACTAACTCTCATGTTTTATTCTTTTCAATCTGCCCTAGTTCCTCTTCTATGGCCTTTATCCAAAATTCATCTTTAATAGCTTCAACATAGGTCTTAGGTTCTATTTCAGCTAATAAACATAGATTGGCTTTCTCGCCTAATTTTTTATCCCTTCTTCTTGTTTGTATACCTTCTCCTTTATCTCCAATAATCTGATCTTGTGGATGGTATTTTGTTAGCATCTTTGCTATAGATTTAGTTCCTATCATTTATGTGACAAGAACAATCCATTTTTTTGATTCCAATGACTCATTTTCTACTTCTTCTTCCTTATCATCCTCATCCTCATCTAATTATTTTTCAGATTATGATTTAACTTCCTCTTTTTTAGCCTCTTTAACAAAAGGATCACCAACCTCCACTTCTTGTTTATCCTACACTATTTCATTCACTTTAACATGTACACTTTCAACAATCTTATTTAACCTTTTGTTAAAACACTTGAAAGACTTACTTTGTGTAGAGTAACCTAAGAAGATTCCTTCATCACAATGTGAATCAAAACTTTCGAGATTATCATCAGATTTTTTTATAAAGGATTTCCTACCAAAAATTTTAAAGATTTTAATAGATGCAAGATGACCATATCATAACTCATATGGAGTGTATTTCATTTTTACTCAGAGTTGTGCTTTATTTCAAGTAAATAAAATTGTATAAACAACCTCCTTCCAATATCTATTTGGTAACTTTTCCTCATCCAACATAGCTCTTTCCATCTCTTTCATAGTTATGTTCTTTCTCTCTACAATCCCATTCCGTTTAGGGCTTCTTGCAGTAGCATAATGCCTTTTGATACCATGTTGCTCACAATAGTTCACAAACTCATCCGAAGTGTTCTCACCACCTTTATCATACCTTAGGCATTTAATCTTCATATCTGATTATTTCTCCACCATTTTCTTGAAAATCTTAAACTTGTTACAAGCCTCAAACTTGTGTTTCAAAAAGGTTACTCAAGTCATCCTAGTGTAATCATCTACAAACAACATAAAGTACTTATCTCCATTAATTGACATTATCATTGTAGGACCACATAAATCTCTAATTACAAGTTGTAAGGGTTTAGTAGATGAATGTTCCTTTGAAGAAAAAATAATTTTATCTTGTTTACCACATTGACAACCTTCACAAATTTTATTTTTAGGTTTGCGTATGAGTGACATATCTTTTACATTGTGATGCTTACTTACCTTCAGCAAGTTGTCAAAATTTAAGTGTCCAAGCCTCTCTTGCCATAGCCAACCTTCATACACCTGACCCATAAGACAAATAGTATCATCACCATTAGTATTTGTGACATCTCTCAGTTTATAAACACTTGCTTTTGATCTTTTCCCTTCAGACACCAACTTTCCTAATTTCAGCTTTATGTAACAGCCATGATCATCAAATAGAATTTCATAACCATTATCACAAAATTGGCTTATGCTGAAGAGATTATATTTTAGACATTATGAATAGGAATTTTATCACTTATCATTAAAGAGCCTAAACCTTTAATTGTCTTTAAGATTCATCACCAAAGCTCACACAACCACCTTCATAACTTACCAACTTTGTGAAATTCCTCCTATCTCCTGTCATGTATTTAGAACAACCACTATCTATGATCCATAAGTCCTTCTTTTCAGAATGTAGATAAACTTGAACAAACGTAGAATTACCAAGATTCTTAACCAATTTAGGTCTCCAAACTTTCATTTCTTTAACTGCAGAGGCAAAATACATACTGAAGAAGCCTCTGGCAAAAGGAAATAACTTGATCTTTCTCCCATGAGAGGCTCCCAAGATTCTAGAACTCAATTATTGTAAGTTGGGAAGAAAAGGGCCCAAATTATGAAATTCATATACTAATGCATGACAAAGATAAAAGTCTATATTTCTTATCACGCTCCATCCAAAAATCATGACAAAAGAGGATTATGAACAAGGTTGGGGCTAATTTTTTCCTTGCAAAGGAGGTTTAGCAAGAACCATTTAAACTAGCAATGGTTGCATAAGATCACTGAGACTTACAACTCAAGCCCAAAGCAACAAGCTAAGCAACAAAATCATGACTAGGAGAAGCCACAATCACCAACACACTCTCTTCCAAGATCTTGACACGAACACAAACACCACTAGAAGGCTCTAAACTAGGAAATTCGTCATAGTTGTCACCAAAGCTAGAGGAAATACCAAGGTTTGGTAGAATTACAATAATTATATGTAGGAGAAGGTGAGAGATTGAGAACACTTGTGGCCTAAAATGGTCAAACCAACAGATGCTAGAACAATGGAAGTAATGACACCATGAGTGGGAAATATTTTTTTAAAGACAAACTATGATTTCTTCAACCAATAAGAATACAAAATAAAACCATGAAAGTTAAATCAATACTTTAAATTAACCAATTTTACTTAATAATATTTTAAAAATTTAAACTCTAATTTTAAAAATATTTATTTAGGATAATTTATCTTTTAACATTATTATATATAATACATTGAAAATGATTGGTTTTTAATTAAAATATATTTTGAAACAAAATTAAGATTGTGATTTACCTTACTTTATATCAAAGTTCCATAGAGTTTCCTGACACGGGGACATGGGAACACGGGGACGGGTTTCAAGGACGTGGGGGCCAAGGGCCTAAATTTGGGGATGATGAGGGACACAGGGGGGATGACAACAGAGCAATGGTGGTGGTGGTGGGGGGGGCTCAGTGTTGAAATAATAATTAAGGTGAATTGAAATTTTTAAGAAAAAATATGCAATATAACATCTCTGCAAGTGCCCCATGAAAGGCAAACTAGTTTTCTGAAGTTGAAGGTTACAATTGGTATGTAATCGCATGTGCCATGCATATAGCAAGCGACGTGGTGTCATCCTCGACAAAGGTAATTGAGGTGGTGGTTCTATGGGGGGATGTCTCCCCCAAGTCCCCAAGTCTCAAAAACGTCCCCACTTTATATGCTTAAGTTTTATTTTGACCTTTTATTGAATAGTGCATTGGAGAGAATTTTTAATCCATTTCAAACAAGTCGAGAAGATTAAAGTTAACTTTTTTCAAGATTTGTTTTCCATTTGTCAATTCCTTGTATATTTTTAAAAACAAATATTAGTTTAATTTCTTTGGCACACTGTTGTTTGCCCAAGTTTATAGTTGCAGAATATAGGAATGGTTTACACAAAATCCTGAAAACATTGTTCAAAATTTCCAAGTATAGCCCTTTAGTAGGATTTTCAATATTCCTTCTACTTTTGTACTACATATTCAAAACTAGAACGGGTAAATGATCGTATCATAAGATCCTATGCATTTATTTATTTATTTTCATCAAATGTGACCTCCAAATAAACATTGATGAATTCCTACAGTGCACTTTATAAGAGAAATGAGAACCTTTTTGTTTAGATATTACACAAGCTAATAACTAAATAGAAAAGAAAGTAAAAAGAAATATTCTTTGAAATTTTGCTTGGTATAGGAATATTATGTACTATTTGACTCATATGAATTACCCTCTTAGAATGAATGTGAATACAAATAGTATGTTTAAATTACATGATAAAAAATATTCCTCAATTGGTGGAATATCGATTTGGAGAGACAAAGATGATGGGGCCCATTTCATGGAAAAATACCACCGCGTATGGAAAAAGAGGTACTAACGTGTGGAGAGGAGAGCGTTGATGAGTCTGCTTCAAAGGTAAAGTAAATTTGAAAAGAATCAAAGTAGAATATCATAATTGGAAGCTTGGTGAGTTAGCTTTTGGAATATGTGAAAGCACAAATTAATCATAGTGGTCAGTGGTTTTCTTAGGTTTTCTAGTATTTTTCTAATCAGTTTTGACTTTAAATGATAGAAATCAAATCTTCCACAATAAAAGAAGACAACTGTGTTCATTAATATGTCCTACATATTCTTTACTATGCTACTTTTTCTAATTAAATATTATTTAAATTAATACTGTACAATAAAATTAATTTTTATATTTTATATTGAGATTATATCACAATCAAAATAAAGGAAATTTTAATTATAAGCTGGTTTTCAGTGCCTCTTTTGATATGGATGTTTTTTTGAAAGTCTTGTTTTAGTCACTTTTCATAAGACTTAGATTTGACTTAATTATTGATTAGAGGTTTCTTTTAATTTATTTTGAAGTTCAGATAATTTTTTTGCAATGATCTGCCTCATCTCTGCTGCGCTCATTGAGAACTAATTTACTTCACTACTAGTCCAAAGATCCATTATAAAAAAAAATTATCCTGCCAGTGGCTGAAACAGCTTTAATCTTTATCAATGACCAACATAAGTAACGAAAGGGAAAGGGATTTCTTAGAAGCCTGTGAAATAGGTGATGTAAGTAAGGCGAGAGAAAAGCTGAGAGGTGTTAATCCCTCAATTTTGAAGGAATTGAGGACGTCAGAGGGGAGAACATGTTTACATGTGACAGCACTTGCAGGAGAGCTAGGTCACTATTATTCTCTTCTTATACTCTTGGTTTGTTTTAAACAAAATCTGATCTCTACTTGATTAATTTCTTGTTGATTCATTAAATGCAGGTTTGTTAGGAGAATTGGCAGAAAAGTTAGAGGTGAAAGAATTGATGAGAACGAGGGACAACCAAGGCGACACGGTTTTGCATGTAGGTGTAAAAATATATAGCCTGGACATTGTGACTCAGTTGTTAAAGTTAGCGGCAAACTTACAGTTAGAGACAGATTTGTGTGATTGTAAAAACAATAGACAAGAAACTCCACTAAATGTAGCAATAAGGTTGCAATTCCTAGAAGCTGTAGAGTTGTTAATACCTAGCACTAAAAGTGCATTGGAAGACGAAAACAAATATCTTGTGCATAGGGCTGTGTCGCTTAACCAAGTTAAACTTGTTAA
>MU226022.1:799398-813732 GCA_018584345.1 Thuja plicata
AATAGTAGAAAAGAGAAATTTTTTTTTGAAAAATAATAGTGCCCTCTGGCTTTGAGTCTTCTTTCTATCAAAAGAAAAAAAATTGAATTTCGATAAATACACAACAAGTTATCAGTTACGCAGTCAATGTATGTCACAATTACAGTTTACTCTACTTCAAACATTCATAAAATATGCAATACTCATGATAATGTCATCAAACCAATTACATGCCCTCCGTATGGATGTTAAAAAACCAAATTTGAAAGAAGCGCATTGATATCTATTTTAGAAAAAAAGTTATGTTGTACGAAGTCATTGTACCTTTTTGAAACTTACGTTTTCAGCAACATAGCAGTTTTAGTGGGAGAAAAAAAATCCCATTAAAATCAAATTAAAAAAAAATAAAAAAAATATATTTGAAATCTAGACAAAAAATCCTAAAAGACTCTAGTTTACTTTATCTTCTGATTTTAAACAGTTTAACGACAATATGCATCCGAATGTGAAAGTTTTTCTCAAAATGTACACTTCAATGTCCGTTTAGGCAAAAAAGTGTAACCCACTATTGTGGTATCACCCAAAATTAATGTATTTTCAACTTTCTGTAGGCTCTAAAATTGTCCTTTTTTAGAGTGAGAATCTTGATGATTAATGCTTTTGGTTAATCTTTTAACTACAAAAATATATAGGCAGCAACTTTTTGAAACTATGATTTATTCATAAGCAGTATTAGTGTGTGTTGTTTACAAAAGAGGGACTATACCAGTTTTGTACTTGTTTCATTTTAATGTAAGTGAAACGTTTTCAAAATATTTTACTTTTCTTAAAATGTTCTTTCAATAAAATTTCTTTAAATGCATTCACATGAAAATGGATATGCAGGTGGAAATTTGCATCTGAAGTGACAAATTGTTTATGTTTATTAATTAAATTAAAAATTTGACACTGTTATATATTTTTAATTTAATTAATAAACATAAAAAAATGGTCACTTCGGGCACAAATTTTCATCTGCATAGACGATGCCGCATTCACATAGGTCAACGCCTACTGCTCCCGCCTATGCCATTTATGCACAAATCTGACAAGGAATGCAGGTACATTTTTCTTCCCTTCACTTTTTACTCTTTTATGATGATAAGAGGTTTATATTGGAACGACAATGTAAAAGTTGTCTCTCTTTATTTTACAAGAATGATATATTATAATTTATAAGTAAATAATTTATTAAATTTTCAATTAGTTATTTTTTATAATTAATTATTAATTATCAATATATTATCTTTATTATTTATTATTTTTAAAAAAAAAATAATTTAGCAAATGGTGTATAAATTTATTTTTTTGATTTATATTTTTCTTTTCAATTTTTAAAATTTAATTTAGGGAAAATTCATATGCAAAAAAAAAATTTATTTTAAGAATTTTTAATTTTTTTAAAAGATATTTTATTGGTCACTATTTTTAGTTGTTTAATTTTGTTTGTCAATCACCACTTTAAATTCTTTGAAGAAAACTCAAGTTGCTTTCAAACTTTTTCAATTTTTCATTTTGAAATCTTTTAGTTTCTTTAATTGGAATAGTTGGAATACAAATATTACAAAATTGGAAACAAATATTACAACATGAGATTATATATATTGAAGTATTTTAGGTTTCTTTAACTGGGAATAGTTGGAATACAAATATTACAAAATTGGAATCAAATATTACACATAAGATTGTATACATATATTACCAAATTGAAATCAAATATTACAACGAATTATCTCATCTTATACATCATATACATGAGACAACTATTTATTATCATTTTAGTGGTAAAAAAAAGTGTAATTAATTAACACATTAATATTTAGTTTTTGATTTATGTCCAATTTATTAATTTTTAGTTCTAGATATTTATTTTCTATTGCATATAAAGTATAAACAACATGTACAAAAGCACATCGGTAGAGAGTTTCAGAGTATAACGCAAAGTCTTAGTACTATTGAGAGCTACATACTTTGGATATTACATGTATAATCAAGCTATATTGCAAAAAAATAGAACTAGAAACTTATGGAGAAATATCTCCTTCTTCTTCCTCCTCATCGTTGGAGTCAGGGGAGACTGAGCTGTAACCTAGGAGTTCATATGTTCTGTCTCCTCCTTGGTCACCCCTTTCCTCTGCAGGGATCACTGGAGTGTTCATTTGTCCCGACTGTTTCAGTTGCTAGATAAATTCCGCAAGAGTGATCTCAAACTCGTCTATGTCTTTCATTATGGTGTATCCATGGGTTATCACCTTCTTCTCAATTGTGGCTTTGCCTTCCCTCAGCACCTATAGGAATTTTCTCTCATTCATCTTTATGACTACAGTGACCTGCATAGAAATATCAGAGTAAATGAGTCTCCTGCAAGACTCAGTAAGGTTCCTATCCAAACCTGCAAGCACATCATTATTTCGAGCCTTCCAGATATGCCATAAAATAACAGAAGATAATAAAGACCAGAATGTGTTATAAAATTTGCTGCTATTAATAGTACCCGAGATAATATTCAGAGCACAAAAGTTGGTATTGTACACTAGGCCACACATGTTCTAGACCTCGGAGGCAAAGAATAATTCAAAGAAGACATGAGATACAGATTCTTGTTGTTTGCAGACCAGAAAAATGTTTGGTTCCCCCCCAAGTTTCTTGAATGGTAGTTTATGAAGAAAGAGTTTCCACAAGAAGCAAGAAATCTTTAGTTCCACAGGTCTAGTCCAGAGGAGTTTAAAGAATTTGTTCCAGTCAGTGTCCAGGATCTTCAATCCTCATTTGTGGTTACCATGGGAGAAGATTTCAGTATTGGCAGTCAAGAGTTGGTAGATGTACCTGGTCTTACCATGGTGGAGGGGAGTGCTATCTGGCCAATGGAGTTGGAAATTGTAGGAAGACTCATTGCATCATCCCCTTATGGGGCCTAAAGGTATTAGTGCAACAGAGAGAATACAAAAGGTTCTTCGCTGGGAGTGGGGAAGGTTGAATTGGGATTCCAGTATCTCCCATAGGGGTAGGGTTCCCTGCTAGAGTAGGTAAGAGAATGTTGCAATTCCTCTCTCCGCCTATTTCCTTACTGAACATCCTTGTAGTAGTGCCATTGGTTTGTCCCCATGCTTCAAGTTCCACCAGATAGATTTGAGTCCACAAATATTCCCATTCTGTTCCATTGGCCACTTAGAGTACATAAATTTCTTAACAAATTTCCAAGCCTTCCAAATGCTTCTGAATACACTCGATCATTGCATAGCCACATTGGCATCAATGGTCAGGATGTCAGTGAAACATAGATCCTTCCACCCTCTAGCCTTGTTAATGCGTGCCATCTGCAAGTTATTTCACACCAATACTTTCCATGGTTCAGTTCCCTCAACTGCTTTAACAATCCAATTGACTACAAGGGCAATACCCTATGATCTCAAATCTTTGAGGCTGAGACCCCCCCAAGACCTATCCCTGGAGTACCATTCCCAAGAGACTGCGTGCATCCTCTTATTTCCCTACCATCTGACCAGAGAAAATCTCTGATAACCTTTTGGATAGAGTTAAACTGATGTTGGTTGAAGAGCCACATAGAGGAGTAGTATATAGGGTAGGAGGAAAGAATCTTTTGACAAACTTGAAACCTTCCCTAAAATGATAGGAGGTTGTTGTCCCATTTAAAAAGCTTCCTGTTGATCTTTTCACTGATCCATTCCCACATGTGGTTGAGATTAGGAGACACAACAAAGGGGATACCTAAATACCTAACCACATGGTTAGGGCCTCCCCACTGGAATTCAAATTCACCCCACCAATTTGGGGGGTCCTGCTCCCATCCAAGCATAATAGACTTGGGTAGTGAGACTTTGATGCCTGACGCTTGGCATAATATGTCCACTTTTGTCATCAGAAAGCCCATATTATCCTCATCAACGTGAAGCAACATGGAGGTGTCATCAACAAATTGGATATTAGAGACTTCATGTTTGTTTGGGAGGAGAATTCCTTTCACTCTAGGGGAGAGGGAGTTGTCTCTGAGGAGGTAGTGGAGAGAGTCTACAACGATGAAAAAGAGGGATGGTGCAAGGGGGCACCCTTGCCTAATAGATCTAGAGAAGATAAAGAATTCATATCTAATTCTATTTACTTCTACTATGGTCATAGAACCATATAAGAGTACCGAGACCATCCTACAGAAGAAGGGAGGAAATCCTAGAGCCTCCAACATCATGATGATGAACTTCCATTCAATCCCGTCGTAGGCTTTTTCATAGTCTATGAGGAGCATGGCACATTTTTGGTCTAACATCTTCGCCCATTCCATGGCCTCCCAGCATGTAATTAGGTTCTCCAGGATGTACCTCCCCTTGACAAACCTAGTTTGGGTGAAATTCACAACCGAGGGGAGGAGGCTCTCAATCCTCAAGGCCAGGGTTTTGGCCAGAATCTTGTAAACAACATTGATGAGTGTAATAGGTCTCTAGTTCTTGATCAACATTTTGTCTCCCTCTTTAGGTATGAGCTTGATGAGTCCTGCATTTAGGGTGGGGCCAAGAGTGCCCACTTCAATAGCTTTGTTGTAGACTCTAAGTAGCTTGGGGCCAATCTATCCTGAGTTGGCCTTGTAGAATTCAATAGGTAGACAATTTGGCCCTGGCACTTTGTCATTGGCCATATTTTTGATGGAGTCAAGGATATCCTCTACTGAAATTTCCTTGTTTAACTTCGCTGCCTCTTCTTCTCCTACCTTCTTAGAGATGAGTCCCTTGATCATGTTCCTATCAGGCTCCCTAGAGTTGTTTGAGTCTTCTAAAGAAAACAAAGTCCTGTAGAACCTGGAGAAGGTATTGAAAATCTCTTGTTGTGAGGTGATGACAATGTCCTGGTCTCTAATACATGTAATCTTGTCCCTATCCTTCTTCTTCTTCAAAGTATGGAAGAAAAACTTAGATCCTTTATCCCCCAGGTTCATCCAATTTAATCTGGTTCTAATCTATGCTCCTCTGGTGCTGGCCAGTTGTAGTCTCCTGAGGGAATCTCTACACTTAATAAAATTGCTAAGTAGTACTGAGGAAGAGGGGGATTCTTGAATCTGTGCCTCAATCTTTTGCAGAGATTCAACCAGTTTGAGTTCCCTAAATCTAGAGTCTTTGGCCTTTTTCATACCAACTTCCTTAAGCATGTTCTGCCAAGAAATAGTGGTTTGGGTCCACCTATCTATATCAGTGTCATGATGAGCTACCTATTCATTATACCATGCTATGATCTTAACAACAGCCTGTACCTCCTCATCTTCCAAAAGGGATGTGTTAAGTGCAAAACCTTGTTTCTTGGGAACTTCAACTCTTTGATCCTTGATGATCTGAATAGAGGTAAGAATGGGGTGGTGGTTAGAGAGGGTGTAGGGAATGAATTTCACATAGTTGTCCTCTCTCAGGGGGGGGGGTAGCTGAAGAGATGCTTGTTGAGGTAGAACCTATCCAACCTAGAATAGATTCTCCTCTCATCTCTATGAAAATTTGACCATGCGTACCAAATCCCTCTGGAGTCTCCTTTGCTTCCATCTAGGGGATCAAATAAGTTAAGCTTATTTATCATCTTGGTCCAGAAGAGAGGCTCGTTACCTTTCGACTCAAATATGATCCCACTCAACTTGTCTTGAGCCCTTTCCACCATGTTAAAGTCTCTTGCAAGGATCCATGGTCCAACTCTGCAAGCCACCTCCACAACTCAATCCTGCCACTGTGCTCATTGGGGACGTATATCTAGCACACTCTGAACTCTGAACCCTTTGCCTTCAATTTGATCCAAACTACACTGTTGCAGGGAGAGATACCCCAATCCAGGAAAACATTCCTCCAATTGGGTCCAACCAGAATGGAGACCCCCCTTCCCTCTAGGGTGCTTGGTGGAGAAGGCACATGCATCCTTCCAAATACACTTGAGGGCAATATCAAGCTCAAAACCTACGGCCTTAACTTCTTGTAACATCAGAATATCTACATTCTTATGGGTATTAAGAAGCCTTTTAACCACATATTTCCTATCAGAGGCCTCTAGTCCTCTGACATTCCAAGAAACACATTTGAAATTCATGAATAACCTTACTTATCAGTATCCATGGGTTTCCTAATTCCTTTAAAGCATTTAGGGATATCCACTCTAGGAAACTTAGGCATCTTAGGGTTCATACTGGATAGGGGAGGCATGCCCCTCTTCTTTTTTATAATGATGTTTTCACCAGATTCTGCACCAGTAGTGCTCAAATCTTCCAATTTTCTTCCCTTGGGGGGTTCAACAGTAAATACAAAAGAGTCAGACAGATTAATACCCTGAGGAACTTCACCAGACTTAGCTATTTCCCCTTCCTCTAACTCAAGTTCCTTCCTCTAAGCTGGGTCCACCTCTACACTGTCTACAGGGAGAGTAGAGCCCTCCATTTTACTATTCCTTTTGGCAACATAGATCCACTAATCAGGCGGTGGTGGAAGGGGAGGGGGTGCAAGAATAACTACAACCGAGAATGCATTAAGCTTCTCATTGACTTCAGAAGAAGTGGGAGGAGGTGTCCCTCCCATTCCACCACCCTAATCAGGAATCAAGGCCTCAGCTACTGGGGGTGAGGGTACAACCAAAACTCGAGGCTAATTAGCTCCAAACAGAAACAAAAGCACATGACAAAAAATGCCCAACAGCTCGCCATTGGTAAAATAAGAGACAGAGCATTGAAAAATAAAGGTTCCTCTCAGCCTAGATGGAAAGTGTATTCCATCCTTCCCCTAGGTCAAGGGAGTTCTAGATATTTAGTTTTTGATTTATGTGTTATTTATTATTTTTTAGTCCTATTTATTATTTTTTAATTGAAAAAAATGTAGTTAATGAATCTATTTGTAGGTTGAGATATTTATTTTTTGAACTATAATTATTTTTTAGTCCTATTTATTATTTTTTAGTTGAAAAAATGTAATTAATGAATCTATTAGTAGGTTGAGATATTTATTTTTTGAACTATATTGTAAATTAATATAAAAAAAAGTATAATTTTTTTTAAAATAATGATCATTTTATTTTCATTAATTGCATTAACTACATTTTGTAATAGTGATCTATTGCTTATTCAGAGGGTGCAGTTCCTTGACTAATTTCTTCAGCTACACTGATCAGAGATGCCTAGCACTTTATATCCGTGAGACTGTACACCTCTGCGAGCATACTCTACAGCTTCTTTTCCCCTAGAGACAGATATTTGATCATCTCATTACGGCCTTCGTCTTGCCCTCATATCCTTTATGGGGGGGTGAAGAGGCCTCACATTGCCTCCTTCACCGGTCACTCTAGATCTATGAGACCTCGCAACACCTTTACCCATTAGCGACACATCTCTAGAAGCTCACAACGACGACCCAAGGTTCCTGCTCATCTGGATCATTATCCTTCAGTGTTGGATTTATTTCTACCTGAAAATGATCCCTAGTCCTTCTCTTTTTTCTATTCTTCTTGCTTGATGTTTCTTGTTCTCCTCTTTCTTTTTTTGCTCTTGGTTGCTTTCCCAACCACTGTTTGGTGGTTTGTTGGTTCGTTGTTCCTTTTGCTATACTTTTCCAGTCCCTTAGACTCTTGTTGGTCTCTTGTTGGACATTAATAAATTTATCTTATCTTATCTTATCTTATCATAAATAGATTGATAATTGAAAAGTTAACCTTATATTCAAATTTATAGATTTAAAATTTTCAATGTTGTTTATGTCTAATCAATTGAAAATCTAAATATAAAATTAATGAGTTAATTCTAATATGAAAAAATTAAATTTTGAACTTTTGTAACAATCTAAATTTATTTTATAAATATATGATGGTCTTTAATATTAATGTAGAATTTAATATTTTTTAAAATTTCTTCCTATATTTTTAAATTTTGTTTTCATAGACAAAATAAAACAACTAAAAATAGTGACGAATAAAATATCTTTTAAAAAAGTTAGTGGTCGTAATTAGTTAAAATTATAATTATGTAACATAAGAAAATGTAACATTTGAAATAAGTGGGGGAAAGATAAGACATTCCTCTTCCATCCCAAGATGGACAAAGGAAAGGTCCAAATTGATCAACCCAAAAAGGATCAATGCACAAACGAATCAACCATTTAGAAATGAGAGCAAAGAGGAAAGTCTTAAATTCCCGTTTTATGGAAAGGAATGTGTGATAGATTTAGAAAGATTGAAATGAATAGAATAAAAGTACTAACCTTAAGATATGGAAGATCTGAAGAATGTTGTTTTCTGAGGTATGTGCTCCATTTTTGGAAAATCTGAAGTATGAACCAAAATAGCAACGCAAAGATGAACAAAACCCAGAAATCATTTTCCGATCTGACACTGTCTTGATAAAAATCTTGACCTTGACCCAAAAATGTTACCGTTGACCCCAGAATCTTGACCTTGACCCAAAAATGTCACCCTTGACCCTAAAATCTTGACCTTGACCCCAAAATGTCTCCTCTAACCCAATAATCTTGACCCTGACCTACACAGCTCTGACGGAAAATCTGTTAGCGGACCCTGAAAGTTTGCCGAAAAGGGTATCCAGATCTGAGTTCAAATCCACAGTCCCAAACCAGTACCTACAAGAAAAAGAGATTTCTTTGTTGGGGGGAGGGGTTTTCCTTGGTCAAACCCCAGTTTTGGAATTAACCTTAAAATATAATTGAAATTACATGAATGAAAAAAAATAAATGAACAAATTCACCTTGCTTGTAGAAGTACTTGTGGCGGATTCGAATCCTTGAATCCACAAGTATGTATGCACCAAATGGATGTAGAATGTAGAATGTAGAAAGTAGAATTTGTAATCTCTCAAATCAATTGCTTGTAAATCTTAAACAACAATCTTGAATGGATCTTGGAAGAGGAAGAGGCTTGGAGGAATGTGGATGGAGAAATCTTCAACAAGAGGGCTCCATAGAGCTTGAATCTTTCGATGGCTACTAATGGATCTCCTTGATGAATTGGATACTTGAATGATTGAATGCTTTGAGAGTAGATGCTTGCTTCAATGGACTATTTCTTGCTTCAAAGGCCTTATGATTTCATGCTTCTTGCTTGATGATGGTTCATGTGGTTAGAGAGTCTTAGAGAAAATGGGAGGAGAAAGCTTCCTTTTATACAAATCTAGGGCACAATCTTCTAGAGAGGATGACATAGGAGAATTAAATTCTAATTGGACCCATGCCCCTAGAAGAGGACCTATATTAAATATAATTTAGGAATCATCATTTTGGAACCCAAAACAGCCGACCCGGAAGCGGGAATTAAACTTTTTCAAAGATCAACATTCAGAAATTGTGAGATCCTAAAATTTGGACCCTAGGTCAGGGGTGAGGTCAACCTTGACCTAGGTCAAGGGTGAGGTCGACCTTGACCCAGAAAGGTTGATTTTGACCCTGAGGTCAAAAATCTCAGTTTTCAGTTTGGGATGTCAGAAACAGGCTAGAAAAGTGGGAAATAGGGTAGAATAGGGGGAAAAGGCTAGATCCAAGTCAGAGACCCATTCAAGGTGCTTGACATGACCCCAAACCACTTAATCAGAAGGCTAAACTAGTGTATAATGGAAGTTCTTCCATTTTCTAACTATACATTTAGCCCCCACTTTAGCAAGAGTATGGACTCAATGCAAACTCTTGGTAAAGGAAATCATGAAGAAAAGATAATCTTATTGAAATCAAAAGGGAAAAAGAAATCCTTAAGACCCCTGTGACTTAAGTCTTTATCAACCCTAATATCATGAGAAGAGAGACATCATTGGTCAAAGAGAAAGAGAGAGAGGAGTGGTTAGCTCACCTAGTAAGATGTGTGTATCTCACTGTGAACCACAAAAAGGATAGGATGGCCCACCAAGAAAGGAATTGATAGTCACCCCATAAATTTTTGCACTTTCTGGCAGCTTTGTACATGTATGTAGTGCATCTTCTGATGGCTTTTATGTAGTACCCATGGATCCATATCCTTATATCACCATGGAATACATTTGTAAAATGTGTATCTCTTTAGGATTTTGCAACTTATGTGCGTTACCTTCCGAGGATTTAGCATATTGAATTGTAATTGAATGCGTATCTCTTTAGGATTTAGCAACTTATGTGCGTTACCTTTAGAGGATTTAGCATGCTGCAAAACAAAATTTTAGAACAAAAATGCATAATATAAAATGAGGGAGGCTGTATATATGCCCCCCTCCTTAAGATGGCAAAGTACATACTATTTTGACATGTTAAGGAAAGAAAAGATCAAGGATAAAGCCTTCTTCAACATCAAGAAAATATCCATAGACAACATCCAGTCCAAGCGAAAAAGGTCACAGCTCCTATGAGGCCATGGAAGGGACAAATACAAAGAGATATCATGCAAGAAGTGAAAAAGTAACCCTTGTGAGGGATAACACATGATTCGGTTTCCAAGGTGAGAGATTTATCAACCATGGAAACCCAATGTCAAACAAAGAAATAGGTTATGATCGAGGACATAGATCCTCAATGCAAACCAAAATTTTCATGTATGATTGGATGTCACATAATAGATAGATACTGCTTAACCAAGGGAAACTTGAATCCTGGAAAGGCAGAAAAGAAGGAGATGTCATCCTTGCCCCCAAGCATGGGAACAAGGATGAAAGGGGACCTATTATATCACTCACAATACTATGCAAGACAACAAGCCCCCAAATATTAGGCTAACATTGTTTACATAATGTGGATTTTCATAATAGGAACATAAATGTTATTAAGAGAAAATAGGATTGAAATACATCTCATTGCCAGATGATATATAAATAATTTTACTATCAATGAGCTGCCTAATATTATAATGTAAAGCTTGACATTCATTAGTAGAGTGATCATGAAATCTATGATATAAACAAAAAGGAAGAGTCTTCAAGTGTGGACTATGTTTCTTTTTGCGTTTAGGTCTAGTAATTTGAAGACATGTAACTGATTAAATGTTTGATAATGTTAAGTTGAAGATAATGCAAGACATTAAATTAGTTAATGATTTGTATTGTCATTGATGTCAACTTGATATCATTTGTACGGTCATGTATATAATGCCAAAGACTTTAGAGAATCAATGGAACAAAGATTATGCTTTTAGCAATGCATAAAAGTCAAGTATTCACTAAGTGACAGATAACACCGACGGAGTGCACACCATCGGTAAAGGCAAAGAACCAAAGTCACAGTGATACCTGACAAGTAGAAGACAGTATTACCCGATGAAGCAAAATCATAGGATGCCCGATGAGCTGAGAACAGAGTTTCCTGATGGTAAAATCCAATGATGTCTGACAGACGGAGATCCTAAAGCTGACTGGAGTCACACTGATGAAACTAGCAGTGTTCACCAACGACTAACTATAGAGTTGACCGACAGAATAGAGAGTTCAAAAAATGACAAAATATCTAGCTGGCAAGAGCTAAAGATAGACTTAACTGGTTGTTTTCATTTTTTTATTAGACCATAGTTAAGTGATTGATTTAAAGAAGATTTGTACAGTTGGAAAAAAGATAACTACGAGATAAATCAGGAGTTATACTATAAAACAAATTGGCTGGATTGTTTTTCATGCCAAGAATCAAGAATCAAGAATCAAGAAGCATTGAATATCATGTCTATATAAGAGACAAGATTAATTCTTTTCTGGATCATGAAGAGGGGGAGTGAATAGAAAGAGGATGCTGAAGAGAAACTGATGAAGGATAACTTCATACAATCTTGATCAATCAAGCTGAAGGAGAGCTAAAGAATTTTGCAGACACCGACGAATAGTGAAGCACAACATCATAGACAAGAAAGTGTGGAGCACAAAGAATTGAATTGATACATTGATCAGAGAGGTAATGTACTTAAATAGATCTAAAAATCTACAACTCAAGTTGCATTAGAAATAGGTCATTGTGTTTCAGTTTAACCATTGAAGCATCAAGTCTCTTAACAAAGCAAGACTTAACAACCTTCTATATATTGAGGTACATCACAAGGAGTGCCAAAAAGGTTGATTCATGAAAGTAGCACTAGATTTTCCTAAATCCTATTGAAAGTCTAAGAAGGAGGCCGATTCAAGGATTGTAGCAAACTAAGATGCCAGATACTAAGTGACAACCTCTATGTATAAAATCCTCTAACAAGGTCACACCTAACAGTGTGTTTGTAACCTTTAATAGGGTTGGATCCTAACAGGGCTCACTTCTAAAGAGTGAAAATTTGGGGTATTGGTCCCAGTGGTTTTTTCCCTTAACAGGGTTTCCATGTTAAAATCCTTGTGTTATGTGTGTATGGTTTATTACTTTACTATTTTACATTTCACATATGCATTATTGGATTTATCGGTATACTCTGCATATTTACTGAGTGTCGATAAATAAGTTTTACTGCTTATCGGTAATCAAGGAGAATAAGGACAAAAAAGGAAAATTGACAGATAGTTAATTATTATAAGTATTTCATGGCATGCATCTTGTAAGGGACATAATAATCTGAGGTTTATTTGATTGGTGGTTAGAATAAAGAAAAGTTTTTGAAGCCACTGATTCACCCCCCCTCTCAGTTATTACCTACAATTGGTATCAGAGCTTGTGTGCTTAGAAGAAAGGTTTCAAGACCTAAGTTAGGATCACAAGATGAACAGATGAGATGTGCCCAAGTTGAACAAAGACAACTTTGCTTTATGGAAGATCAGGATAAGAATCCACTTATTAGGCATTGGTAATGATGTTACTCAATACTTAGATACTGAATATGTGTTTCCTACAAGAGCTTTGATAGTAGATCAATTGAGAGAGAAGCATGAGCATAAATGGATGGTTATAGAGATTTCTTCCTCACTCTTTGATGCTAAATTTGAAGATGTCAAGGATTGCAAAACTGCAAAGAAAATGTGGGACAAACTGAAGCTTGTACATGGAGGTGATACAAATATTCTGAGAACTAAGGTAGAAAGCCTTAGAGGAAAATTTGATGATCTTAGAATGAAATAAGGAGAAAACATCACACAATACAACACAAGAATAAAATAAGTAGTCAATGCTATACAAGGTGTTGGAGGTACACTTGAAGAGGAGACAGTGGTAAGTAAAATCTTAAGAACCTTATTGCCTGTATATGCTATTAGAGTTTTTGCGATTCAAGAAATGAGAGCAGTAGCAAACAACACAGTTACTCTTGATAGTTTAATTGGTAAAATAATTTCATTTGAGATGAATAACTTTGATAATAGTTTCTTACCAAACTTAGGGACTACATTTAAGTCTTCTATGAGAATAAGCAAATCAAGTCAAACACACACATCTAGAAGAGATAGGGAAAGTGAAAGTGAAGAAGAAGATCTAGATGAAATAGAAGCACTCATGGCAAGGAGAATGCAGAGAGGCAAAGGTAAATACAAAGGAAAGTTACCACTTGTATGCTTTAATTGTAGAGAGATTGGACACTTTGTTGCAAGATGTCCTAACAGAGGAAAATATGACAAAGGTAATGACAGATCTTTTGAGAAGAAATCTGACAGAGGTGATAACAAGGACTGCAAAAGTTATCAACAATTAGAAAGAAGAGATACCTGAGACTACAAGGATAAAGGCAAGAAGGATATCTACCTAGTTGCTTGCAAAGATGAAAATACTGACACCAAACCTGATGAAGACATCAAGATGGTATTTGTAGTTGTGTAAGATGATTCAGATGAAGATGAAAGGTATGTAGAAAATACACTCATATCTAAGGTTAGCAAGAATGAAATGTGGATTATAGATAGTGGCTGCACTCACCACATGACCGGCAACAAAGAAAAATTTAATACTTTTGAGTATTATAATGGTGGTACAGTAAGAATGGGTAATTATACACCTTGTCCGGTTGAAGGTAAAGGAACTATAATGTTGAATAACCTGATTAAATGTAAATATGCTTAATGGGTAAAATGATTAAATTATAATCTGTTGAGTGTTTCTCAGCTAAATAATTTAGGTCACAGAGTAGAATTTGATAACAAGAAGGAAAAGATCTTCAATGAATCAGGAAAACTGATTGGTATCGGTGAACAAACTAATGGTAACTTATTCTATCTAAATGATACTAACACCACTTTCTTAATGAATAGAAACAAAGATATATGGTTGTGGCACAAAAGATCGTGTAATGTGAATTTTGACAACATGATAAAAATAAGCAGAAGAAGAAATGTAAGAGGCTTACCGACGATGACAAAGCCAGGCAACATCATGTGCAAAAATTGTCAAAAAGGTAAAATGACAAAGTCTAGTTTCAAAAGTAAAACCCATACATCTGATGATATTC
>MU226022.1:826174-839916 GCA_018584345.1 Thuja plicata
AGAAATATAGAGATGTAGAGATTAAAAGGTATAGGAAGGGGGTGATGGAGAGAGTTGGTTGGATAGAGATGTAGATCAATATAAAGTGGGAGGCTAGGGGAAAAACAAATAGAGAGATAGAGATAGACCAAGAGGTAAAGATAGAAAGAGATCTAGGGAGACACAAAGGGAGACATAGAGAGGGAGAGATAGAGAGGAAGAGTTATCAATTCATTATAAGGAGATTTAGAGAGGATGAGAAGGGGTAACAAACAAAGGTACAAATACTTAAATGACCTTTCCATAACTCTACGGCGTTCCCATTGCACACTAAGGTGTGATTGCTAGTTATAAGGTTATTTTCTTTGTAGGTGGTAAAAGTAAAAAAGAAGATAGAAATGGAGTAGGAAAGAGAGTGATGGGCTGAAAACTTATAACGTGAAATTTTATTGAGTTTTGAGAGCGATTGAAGAAATGAATTCAAGCGAGATGATTTTGAGAGTGGTTTTATTTGTACGAAGAGAGGTGTGGTTTATTCCTTATATTTGTTGTTAAAATATCAAGAATGGATTGACCTAAAGCAATGTGTTGAATTAATTTGTTAGTGTAGGTAACGGTCATAGAACAAAGAATGCCAATTATATACTTAATTTAGAATTTGAGAATGGCTATGCCTGTGTGGGAAGAAGTTATTGGTAGATAGTGAATTCTTGAATTTTAATTTTTGAACATGATTGAGGTAAAATTATTAGAATAATTTACTTCATATTATGTTGGTGTGCTTGGATAGGTTGGAAGAGGTTGGTATTTAAAGTTATGGTTGATACCTTATGATAAGAATAGTAAAATACTTATATTTAATTGAGGATGGCAAAATTTTGGTAGGATGAATTAAGAATAAAATGTGCAGAGGTATTTAATTTGTTAGTGATAATGAATCATGGGTGTAAGGATGAGAACATACTATAATATCATCATTAATTATATTGTTGTAGCAGATGAAATGGATAGTGATGGGGAGGGACTAGGTTAGTACTCAAATCCTTGTGGAACAAAGAAACACAACCCACAAGTTTCTCTTTGTAAAGGGATCACTACCCCAAGAGTGTCTCCTTGATGGCCTTGAGACAGAGCCTAAGGCTCCTATAGGACCCTACAACACACCCTTCTCTCAACCATAACCTCTCTCCAAGAATTACAGCTCTTCAACTCCTCATACCCATTTACCAACTCCTTTTCAAATAGGTGGAATGGACTCCCATGTTCTACTTGGACTCAAAAGAACCCAAAATGGTCATTCACCCCTCTGAAAAGAATTGGAAACACAAAAATCCATTTAGACCTAGTGGATAAGGCTTAATAGCTAGTAGGTCTAATCCTTAATTTTTTAGGAGTTAACTTTTCAATCTTCCAAAGGATCCCCTAAATAGGTCACCTTTTCTAACACCCTTTATGGACTTCTATCAACACCCCAACTCCTAGTTTGTGACTCCCACAATGAAGGTATTGTCCTTCATAGGGTTAATAGGACTAAAATTCCTAATTAGGTTATTTTTACAGAGAACCCCTTGGAAATGAATCCTCCCTGCACTCTCAACCATCCAAGAACTTAGAGGGACACAAAAACCCACACAAGCCACCATTGGTTCACACCAATCCACTCCACCCTAGACTCTTCAACACAATTTGTAGTCATAGTCTTGTCGAGCACATAGAGATGCTCAACTAAGGCATCAAACTTATGTCAACTTCCTTATCCTCCCTGCTTCAAACCAAATTATTCTTAAAATAAATTTTCCTATCTTGGATTTCACCTAGGTTCATTGAGTCTCCATGGTGAAATCTCAAGTTAGAGACATTTTAATGGGAAACCCTAGTTGAGGGTTCAAATCTGGACCAGTCTTAGTAATTTATCTATATAATGCACAAGATTCCACCAAAATTATTCAAACCAAAATAATTAACCTTATAACTCACCTTCCTACCCAAAAATGAAATCACATTTTCATATCTAATCTACCACCGCACGTGCCAACATGAAATTAGTAAAAATAAGCAGGAAAACTCAGAATTCTTTATTGTCTGATCACAAGAAAATTTATCCAATTTTCTAACCCATAAATACTTGGCCAAAAAGGATTGAAATACCCAAAAACAACCTTCCCAAACTGAATTTTTAACTTCTTGACCGTTGGGGTCACTTTTGCAAAAGTTGCTCAAAAGATGCAAAAGTTACATAGCAACTTTTTGTGCAACTTTTACAAGATCAACAAATTTTGTCCCAAAGTTCCTCTAACTCCTTAGAGACCCTCCTAATGACTAGGTAAAGTAATTTTAACATCAATAGGCCATATTATGGCCATTACAATTATTTCCAAGCCTTATATTCTAGTATTACATCTTTTGAGCCTATTGGGCCCAAATGCCCTAAAGGTCATTTTGACCCAACACTTGACTCCCTACAGAGGCTTATAATGATGCCTTATTACAATAAATACCCATAGGGTCACAAACTCTACCTAAAATCCTAATCAAATAAAAAACAAATATCCCTTAATGACTAATATTTGGTGCTCCTGCACCATACTCTCGAGGCAGAAGAAAACTCAAGTCCCTTGAGTTTGTATAGTGGTAGGATCATCTCCTAGTTTCTTCAGATCTTCTGCTAGCATCCAAGTTTCCTCTGAATTAGGTTTCCCCTTCCATGAAATAAGATGCTCCCAGTAGGTCTTATTCCTATTCTTTTTGGCCACTCTACTATCCAAGACATCTTCTACTATTGGAGCTTGCTTTGATGGTAATTGAATCAACCACTCCTACTGCTCTTTACCCACATATGCATCCTATCCTTCTATGATCTGGGCTCCTTTGTACTATATCAAGTCTACCACGTTGAAGACAGGGGAAATAGCTACATCTCAGGGTAAATTTTCCTTGTATGCATTTTTCCCATACTTGGCCAAGATTTCACATGGTCAAATTCTCTTCATCATTAACTTTGTGTGACTTCCTTTGGAAAGTATCTCCTTGTTCAAATGTACCATAACCAAGTATCCCACTTGGAATTGTAGATCTCTCTTCTTCTACTCCACTCTTTCCTTCACCTTAGTGATATTTTGTTGGATATTTTCTCTAACATGTTCATGGACTTCCTTCATATCTTCGGCAAACTCTTCAGCATGGCCACTCCTCTTCTCCATTCCTACAAGAGCTCTCAATTCAAGGACTCCCCTTGGATTTATGTCATAAACCACTTCAAAGGGACCCCTACATGTACTCATTTTCATAGATTCATAGGAAAACTCTTCTTGTGGAATTATCACATCCCATGCTTGGCCATGTTCCTTAGTCAAACACCTTAGTAAATTCCCCAAGGACCTATTGACCACCTTGGTTTGTCCATCTATTTGGGGGGTAGTATGCAAATTTGAAGGACAAGTTGGTTCTAAACCTCTTCCATAATGTCCTCCAAAAATGACCGATGAATTTAGAATCCTTGTCTAAGACTATTCTTAAAGGAAAACCATGAATCCTCACTCTCTCTCTCTCTCTCTAAAAAACAAATTTTCAATATAAGAGGCATCTTGAGTAGTTTTAGAGGGTATCAAGTGGGCCATCTTACAGAACCAATCAACTACAACAAATATACAATCATAATCCCATTTTTTTGGCAACCCTACCACAAAATCCATGCTAAGACTCTCTCATGGTCTGTTGGGTACTAGCAAAGGTTGGTATGGTCCTACATTTGATGATGTCCCCTTGGCTCTTTGGTATGTTGTACATGTTTCTACATAGTTTCTGATGTCCTTCTACATTTTGGGCCAATGATAGAACCTTTGCACCATCTCTAATGTCTTATTAAGACTAAAATTCCCACCAAGACTCCCATTGTGCTTGTCCTGAATTAGATTCTCCCTCATTGACTCTGTAGGGACACACAACTGTCCTCCTTTGAAGAGAAGGCCATTCTACAAGGTGTAATCTAAGAAGTCACTATGGAAGTTATTTTCAAATTATTTTCATACCTTGTATGCCTCTGAGAAGTCTTCATCCTCACTGTACAGATCCTTACAGGCATCTATACCTATGCTCCACACCTTCATCTCTTGGATAGTCATCACTCTTCGACTAAGTGCATCAACCACCTTGTTGTAGGCTTTTCCTTTATTATGATTAATAGAAAAGGTGTATACTTCCAAATGTCCAATCCACTTCATGTGTTTGTCACTCAATTTCTCCTATGAGTTCAAAAAACTTAAGGCATGATTATCAGTGAAAACTACAAATTCCTTGGGTAGGAGGTAGTGTCTCCACTTTTTAAGAGCCTGTGCCATAGCATACATCTCAATATCATTAGAGGATTATTTCCTCTTTGCTTCATTCATTTTTTCACTAAATAAATCCACATGCCTTCCTTCTTGGCTTAAAACAACACCAATGACCATATTTGTAGCATCACACTCAATGGTGAATAACTTGTTGAAATCAAGTAACACCAAGAGAGGTTGAGAAGCTACCCTTTGTTTTAGATACTCAAACCCTTTGTCTACTCCATCTTTCCAAAGAAACCTTTTCTTTCTCCCTCCTTTTATGGTATCCAACATTGGAGAACAAATCTCACTGAAATTCTTTGTGAATTTCCTATAGAAGGTAGCCAACCCATGAAAGCTCCCTACATCTCTTCCATTCCTAGGAGTAGGCCAATTGAGTATGGCATCAACCTTATCTTGGTCCATCTTCAAGTTTCCATGAGAGATCACAAAACCTAGGTACACATGTTTTTGTTTCAAAAATTCACACTTTTCAAGATTTATTAGTAACTTCTCATTAGAAAGCCTTTTCAAAACAATTTCTAAATTCCTTAGGTCTTCCACTTTAGTTCTACTAAAAATTAGTATATCATCTAGATATACTACAACATATTTTCCAATTTTTTTCCTTCAAGACTTCATTCCTGAGCCTAATGGATGTACTTAGTGCATTTGAGAGCCCAAATGGCATTACAATCCATTCATACAAGCCATATGTGGTTTTGAAAGTTTTATTCCACTCGCCTCCCTCTCTGATCCTATTTTGATGATAGCCACTTTTAAGGTATATCTTTGAGAAGTACCTTGATCCACCTAAGCAATCCATTTGGTCTTCCATCCTAGATATGGGGAACCTGTTTCCTATTGTAATTATGTTTAGTGCCCTTGAATCTTTACAAAGTCTCCACTTACCCCCCTTCTTTGGAGCCAAGACTGTGGGGACTGCACATAGGATTATACTCTTCCTTATCAAACCATTGTCCAACCATTCTTAAACTTGTTTGGAAATCTCCTCAATTTGTTGAAGAGTCATCTTATATGCAGACATGTTTGGGAGGGAAGCTCATGGCATGCGTTACTAACCTTGTTGTTTCAGCGTGTGAATATTCAAAAGAAATCACCTTTCAAAGACCCCCTTTGTTTTACTTAATACTTCTCTTGTAGGTTAGGGGAAAATCTCAAAACTACTGATCAATGTTGGTTGTAGGGGTAGCTTAGTTTTCTTTTCCTACTTATTTTTCAAAGCACTTCAATTTGGGCTTTGAAAAAGAACCATGTTCCTGTCATACACACTTGAATTGGAGCTTAATAACTAAACATTTTCCTTGTGTATCTGGCACACTTGTGCATCTATAGAGTGGTCCCATTGTTAACATATACTATCCTCTCCCACTGGCTCTCATGCTCGTTGGTGCAAGATAAAAATGTTAACGACACTTGATTTTTATTTTTTCCAGAGGGCGACCTTTGGTGGGAAAAGAGATACTCACCCAAAAGGATGACTCAAGTGGTAACAAGCTAAATCCAAGCTCTTCCAAACCACTATATAAAAGATGTGATTGTGATTAATGTCACAATCAACATGCGTGATTTTGTTATGCCAGCAAAAATCTCCTTGAGTATCCTTGTGATGTGTTAAAATCCTTTATTGTAAGACGTAAAACATCTTGTTTTGAAAGGACTGGGAGGGTCCCTTTAATTGGGAAGATCCTTTGAACATAGCCACCTAAAAATATGCCCTTACTAAAGAGCCAATGTTTTTAGTTGCCAAAAATTCCTCCTTACTGGTATGGAAGGTCAAAGACCAACTAAGATGCCCCACATACTTGTAATTCCTCGCTGAGATAGAAATTCCTTGGGAAATGATGTCCCTTGGAATATAAAGTTTGGTATGCCCGAGAAGTGTTTTTGTGGAGGGGAGACAGTGCTACCAAACTTCTAAGCTATCCACATTGAATAGTGCAGGTGGATTTTATCCAAGTGGGGATTCAACAGTATTGTCCTTGCCAGCTGTAGGGTTGTTATTTTGTTTGATTAATCTTAGTAGTACAAAAATTGTCTCTACTATGTTTATTTGTTAGGTTATTTTCAATTCAGAACCAACATCTTACAAGTTCAAATAAGTCAAACATGTTAGATTCCTATGGATTCAACATCCTACAGGAAACAATCAAACAATAGCTAAAACTATTCCAAACTAAGAATTTTTACCAATTGATCACTATACCTGCAAAATCAATCCATTTGCTGAGTATTGGTGTACGAACCTAGAAATATGACAATTCCCTTTGTATTTCTCCAACTACCCTTGCATTGACTCATTTTCTAGTGCTTTGTCACAACTATTGATTCACTTTGTCATAATTGATATGTTTCGTATCACAATTGTTTGTATTCTACCGCAACTTTTGCTTCACTTTTCCGCATTTGATCTATTTATTACCTCAATTGCCTGCAAGGTCCATGTCTCACATTTCTCCAAATTTCATGTATTCTCTGACCTGTCTGATCAGAATTTTTTAGTTTGCGACCTTCTAGATCTCTATGCACAAATCTATAAATTGTCTATTTGTCAAATTGAAAGCTACAAACTGTTAAAACTATTCTCTAGAATCAGTAAACTATCTATTTATCCAACCTGTAAACTATCAAACATCAGAAATCAGCAATCAAAACAACTAGTTACACACCTTTTGCAATTTTTTCAATACCATTTCATCCTCAATTTTCAAACTGAATTATACCAAAGTTGTCAACATTAGCAAACTTCTCTTTTGGGTCTAGTAATCATTTAGGATTTCCAATCTAACCAATCAGACTAGACCTAATTTGATCTCTCCACCATCAAAATCTTATCAAAATAATAAACCCTAACTCCATGCTTTATCTAAAGCAAGATTCTAATCAAATTAGTATCAAAAAATTCAACTATAAGATCAAGAGAAATCAAACTCTATCCCTAAGATTGTCATTTTTGAATAGGAAACAAAACTTGTTAGAAGAGGTATCACCTTTTGTCTAGACACATAAGAAATCACATCGTATCCTATTATCAAATAATTTAGCAAGATGTCTCTTCCATGCCCTTTTGGTTAGAGACTAGTCGTTAGACCTCAAAAAATAATTAACTTAGATGACATGCACTTCAATCCATTTCCCCCATACAAAGAAGAACAAGAACCTAACTACTATGATAACATAGACCCTTTTGACTATTCAGAAAATTTCCCCAAGTTAGCACACGAACAATTATAAAATGATATCCTGATGCAACAAGTGCAAGACCTACAAACTCAACTAAGAGATCTTAAATATCAAAGTCAACCAAAGTCTTACACCATAGAGGACTTATATACCTACCTTATTTACTATATGCCTATGATCACATCATGTGTCAATGAACATCCTCTGATTTCCTCAAATCTATCACCAAGGATTTCTCAAACAAACACAATTTAAAATATGTCATCCTGTGGACATTAATCAAGAATGATCAATAAGAAACCTATGGTACTGCAAGTTCATTCAACAAATAACTTACAACATGAAAATATAAATATGGTATCACCAACAAGATCTTCAAAGTAGAAAAAATTCCAATCTAATCCTTTCAATCATTTGCGTAAAAAATTGGTTGACAAACATCATCTTATTGTTGAATAAGATCAAAATCACCTATCCATGTCTAGCAATGGAATATTCCAAAATAATCACACCAATGACATATTTGCCTCCCATGAAGAAGTATCATCCTCTGAAGTATCACAAGAGAAATATTTTCTATTTCCATTGAATGATATATCTAGTGATGAGACCACCCAAGGGCTATCCATAAGAGATTTCAATCTTAATCGCTTTCATGATATAAGCCCCTTCTTCAACTCGGTTGTCCTAGATCCATTGCCACCATACGCTTCATTCCTAGATAAACCTACTCTAGATATTCCATCCAAACTCCTCTCCTATGTCAAAATATTGATTCCTTCTATGAATCCCCCTTTTATATCCGAAATCATACCCCATTTCAAGAGGATTATGCAAATCATGAAGAAACAAGTCCTAAAGAAAATCAAGATCAAGATCCCAAGAATGACCAAACTTGTGTAGTTTTTGATGAAGATCTTATCTTTCTAGAATCTCATGAATATTACACTAACCTTTTCCATCCTATCCAATCTGATCCCCTTCCATCCCAAGAACAAAGTTTCATTCTAAGTCTTATTAACCTTTCACTTCCTATGCTTAAGGAAGATCAAGACATCCTACTCATTCTCCCAAATTATTCGATCTAATGTCAAGAGAAATTCACCCTTAAAATTGAGTCAAATGATCCCCTTCCAATTCTTATGGACCTTCCACTTCCTATTCCTAAGCAAGATCATGACATCCTACCCATTATTCAAAATAATTCCATTCATAGTCAAGAGAAAACCACCCTTAAAATGGAGTCCAATTATCCTCTTCCAGGTAAAGGTCAAAGTATCCATTCACCTCCATGTCCACCACAAGATCCCATCATCCCTCCAAATCCTCTTCATGAGCCTATCATTCCTTCATCTTCAAGTCCTAATCCTCCATGATCTTCACAAGATCCTATCCTACCAAATGATCTTGTCACTGCTCATATACCACCTCAGGATCCTATTATTCCTCCTAACCCCCATCATGATCCTTGCACATTTGTGCAATTTTTTCATGAGCCCCATACATGTCAAACGAGTTCCTCCACTTCTATCTAGTCTGGTCCACTCCATGATCCCAATTGTCCTCCACAAGATCCCATCACCCTTACAAAAGCTAAAAATGAGCCCCGGGTCATCTGCTTTAATTTGGGCTGGTATACTTCATGATCCTATCATTTCTTACATACCTCCTCCACCTCAAAATGGACTTGCATATTTCTATAAAAGTAAAGTTGTTAAGTTTTAGGATAGTTACAATTGTAATAGTACTCTATGTTGTATGTGTTTTCCAAATGCAACAATCTCTCTCACACTTATATTGGGAATGAGGCTAGGAGAGACATGTCCCTTCATGGGACATGTCTATTCATTATTATTTATAAGAAAGGGCATGCCTCTTCCCTTTAATTATAATTTAATTAATCTTATAATGTTTCATCAATCAATATTAATTAAGAATAATATAGTAATTTAATATTGAATATTAAATTTCATATGATTAATAATAATATAGCATATATAATATATTGTTATTAATCAACATATATTATATGTATTCTAATGATCATACTACTGAAGCTACAAACATTAACACTCCCTCTTAGCTAGGGAGGATGATCAAATAGAATGTGTAGTAGTCTCTTGTGTCAACACTTATGACCCTCACCATAGCTATACAAAACATCAATACCCCCTCTTCGCTAGGGAGGATAAATTAATCCAATGTCAACACTTATATGACACTTGACAACATCAATCATATGATGTAAGCAATAAAGCATCATCCTCATGATGTAATCAATAGAAACATAGTCTCAAGATGTGGATTGCCTCCATCAACGATTCTATCCACAAGCTCTCAGGTTGATTTCCTTCATCGGTGATTCTATCCACAAGTTCTTGGGTGGATTGACTCCATCACCGATTCTATCCACAAGGCCCTCAAGATCTAATGTGGACTGCCTCAATTGGTGATTCTATCCACAAGTTCTAACTATTATGATATGTTTCAGCCATCATAAGATGTCTATCACAATAAAATATTTTCATCATTTGATATCACATTTGATATCTTGAGTATTGGCCTATCAGAATGTCAATACATGATGATGACATTTACCAAATACTCTGAGTATTGGCCTATCAGAACATCAACATATTATATTCACCAAGTACTCAATAAGGTATTGGCATGCAGAACATCAACATATGATATTCACCAAATACCTAGCATATATCTATACAAACAACTCATAGACCATCAATGAAATCTAACACTTAGTTGTTGATTTACAAGATATATCTATACAAACAACTTATAGACCATCAATTTAATGACATCTAACACTTAGTTGTTTCTTTACAAGATGTATCTATACAAAAACTCATAGACCATCAATTTAATGACATCTAACACTTAGTTGTTTCTTTAATTCATCATGATCTATTTCAACATTATAAATAATGTATATCATGATTTAAGTTATTGTAAGGTCGTCACCTTCCAATAACTTCTACAAATAAAAGTGATAATCATTTGGAACTCATCACTTCCTTATGATGTACATAGGAGGCAGGCCCATTAAAATCTTATAGTCACACATACGGACTTTTGAACTCTCTCTGAATATCATTCATCTGATCTCCTCATAAATGATGCTTCTGATGGAGCATCAGACTCCATTTGAATCTAACATCAATTCTCCTTTTCCTGCAAGAGAATCCTTAGAAAAGATCAAGGCAAATAGATTTTATAGTACGTATAGAAATACAAATACGAGAGATATTACAAAGAGTAGACAAATGTAATATTCAAGGATAATAAATACTTATCTGCACATCAACATCCTTGACACAAGTTGCTTCAATGAAGGTCCATGTACATCAAATCATAAAGCACCTTCTCATATTATTTGAGAGACATATGCCCTTTGAATTATCTCCCCACTAAGAATGGTTCAATTGGAAATGTAAAATTGGTTATTATTCTCCCCCTACAATGTACAATTCCCACTCTTATATCGTTGAACAATTCTCATGTCTTCTTATGAAATGACTTGATTTCTCCAAGAGAGGTTACACTCTATAATTGATTCTTTCTTTCTACAAAGAGACACCCTTCCTTGAATGTATGCTTCTTTGTTAATGCTTGACCACGATCATAACAAATTAATATATCTCTTTAATGAATTTTACATAGACTCATACAGATTCCATCATAACTTTTGAATCCCACACTTTCTTTCCAATCCAGGGATAACTTTAAGAAACCCCCCCTCCCAAAAAGTATAAAATTGTGGCAAATCACATTTTTTTTGGAGGGAAATTTTTTAATATTGATGGCAAATTGTGGTTCAAATTATAGATATTTGGTGGCAAATTTTTTAATACCGTATACAATTTTTATAAAAATATGGCGAGAACAAATGATTTTAATAGGAAAATTATTAATATAATTGGCGAAGCTGGAAAATTTTACTGATAAATTATGGCGAAATAATTTTCCAAATATTGTAATTAATTATTTGTCATGGCGAATGTATTTCAAAAATACATATAAACTTGGCGATTTAAGAGAATAGTTGTATAGTTGGTATGGCGATTTAATAATTGGAAATAACTATTAAAGTTTCATTCTCCTAAGTTTTCATTCTCAAAGAATGACACGTGTGATGATTCTGGAGAGAGTTTTTAGTAAAGGAGTTATGTCACCACATTTCTTCTGAAATGCACCTTCCACCGTTCATCTCTCTTAATCCAATGGTTCTTATTTGATGTTGAAGTTGCATTGGGTCCCACCACTATGACATCACAGACTCACACGTTCATTGGATTACAACATATCAATGACCAAAGGTGAATTTCGGGCCTATTGTTGGTCTTCATAATGTTTATGACAAACTCTTGGCGGAATCATGACACGTGGTATGATTGATCATACCAATAAGTCCATGATCAATCATACCACGTGTCATGATTCCGCAGAGATTTTTCTGTAAAGATTATGAAGACCATCAATAGGCCCGAAATTCATCTTTAGCTATTGATATGTTGTAATCCAACGGACGTGTGAGACTGTGAGTCTGTGAGTTGTGACAAGATTTATTAATTAATTTAAAAATTATAAACAACTAGCGTAGATATGACATCAAGTAAAGTAATGACAATTAATGGCGATGAGTAGATATGACATCAAGTAAATTTAATTAATGGCGATGAGTAAATATGACATCAAGTAAAGTAATGACAACTAAGCCACAATTAATTGTCAATGACAAATAAGTGTGAATTGTGACATCATTATCTATTCATTACCAATTTACCGCGATAGAGTAATGCCTTTAGGTAAAGACTTAAATGAAAACATCATGTCATTTAAGGACATTGTTTTCTGACCGTTCGATGATCTTACATCAATGGAAATTTTTTTTTATAATAAAGAATTGTTATGTCTACCTGCGTGACGTTTGACCTTCGTTATTCCAAAGAAAGCAAATGTCTTATCATAAGTGTTGTTTCTAATTTCACCCACTATTGCATTAAATATGACAGATTTGGAGATTGTTGAAGGATAGTTACTATTTTACTTACAAATTAATTAGATCTTTAGGGCAGAGAAAGCTCATTTCAATCAGGGCTTATAAATAGATGATATACACTCGTTAAATTACAATTGTCAAAGCCGAATTGGGGAAATAGTCCGCGACTGCTCGGTTCTCTTTATTTTTTTGTCAAAAATTAGAATACTAATCAGTTTGATTTTCAATGGACACTCCAATTCATTTAAGATGCACTACCTTGGAGGATTAGGAGGCCTTTTTGGGCCTAGTCACAAACCCAATCCTGGCGTCTATAGCTACAGAGTTGGGAGCCTTCACCAAGGAGGCTATAAGGATGGTGCTGGGACATGAATTTCTGGAGAATGAAAATAGGTATAGAGTTAACAACAACATTTTGTCTTGGTTCATGACATCTCTGTTGGACCTAGGTGGGGAAAAGGTGGAAATTCTCATGCTTCTGAGGAAAGTTTTTAGAAAAGAGTACCTCGACGACGATGTGAATGTTGTTGTATTTGCAGAAATTGGGTTTGGTATTCCTTGGGCAAATGATTTGCTGAGGATTCTACAACTAGGAGAAATTATGCCCAGGCAACCATTTCTACTGAACCTTGATATTGAGCAGCTCACGCGTCATCAAAAGTGGGCACAAATTGGGAGGGATTTCCTCTGAAAGTGGCACAACCTGGAGGATACCGAGGACTATCGATGACTAGAAGAATTCTCTGAGATTATCCTCTCTTCAAATTTCCATATAGAAGGAAGGGAGCCTCAGCTGAATAGTCGCTGACTATGTCCTTGTCCCTGTCCTAGTCTCTATTGTGTCTCCCTCTGGTGGTAGCAGCTTACCAGGGTTTTTGCAATGATGTAAATTGTAATAACGTATGTTTAAAAAAAAAATATGAAAATATTTTAAGAAATTTGAAGTGCTTTTCTATTTTTTATTATTATAAGAATCGCTAATAGATATGGGCCTATGGCCTATGGGTGTCGTTGATTTGTAAAGTTGTATTGAAATTTTGCGTAATATAATATAAAATATTTGTGTTGCACTTTTGTTTCATGTAATAATTTAATGTTTCAGAACTTTATCATTTAATGGTGACTGGTTACTGGTTAAAATTTCATGGATAAGGTATTCTCAAATGCATGAATTCAAAGGGAATTCAATATAGTTAATGATTATATTGATTATTGTGTATTAAATTATT
>MU226022.1:844725-897284 GCA_018584345.1 Thuja plicata
TCTTCTTTTGCATCTTTTCTTCCAGATTTCCATTGCTTTTTGATAAGGAAAAGTATTGACATCATATCTAGATGTGTAGACCCTCAAGCATGATTCCAAATTCTTGTCTAGTTTTTTTCTTAGCTTTTATTTTAGGAAGCCCAAAGCACTGAAAACTCTCTCATCCTCCACCAAACCCAATATCATGGTTTGACATAGATCAACAAGCTTGAAGAACTTTGAAATTTCATCACGCAACATTGTGCTCTACTTTAGTTCTGTCCAAAGCCTTGTTGCCGAGCCCTCTGCATGTGGGTTATGTATTAATTGATATTGATGCTTCATATTCCTTGCAAAAGTGCCTGATTACTGTCTAAGAAGACCTTAATCTAAAATTTCATTGATAGTCACTCCATTGAATTCTACAGAATTACAAAATTCCTTTATCAAAGTCAACAACCTATTATGATAATCTTCCTTAGAGTTTAAGTGCCAATATTGAGGAAACACAATTGCCATGGCCTCAAGCAGTTGTTCATATGGGAATCAAGATCTTATTTCAGAGGAAAATTTATAGGCTATGTCCCTTGCATTAGCTGCTATAGACTCGACGATCTTGGTAAACTCTTTCCTCTTAACTCTTGTAGCTCACTTCTTTGGGGCACTGTAGTACATTGCTATCTAAAATCCCCTTACACAAACACATAAATCTCCATTTTCAATGATCTTTAAATAATTATCAGGATTGTCCAAATCTGTTAGTTTCCTCCAGTGATGAATTTTTTCATCAGATAAATTTGGGTCATTTCGATAAAGATTATCAAGGACTTGGCATGACATTTTACGCAAAGTAGCATATTCTGCAATAGACATGGCTCTTTGCTAGGATTTTTTCATAATGAACATCATTTCTTCTAGCATGGGAAGAAGAGACACTAAAGTCAAAAGTGTCTCTATATTGCTTAACCTTCGAAGCAGGTCGCCACATCTCTAATTTTCTGCATTGTCACGATTTTCGTACATAAGTCCAATCAAAGATTGATATTTGGAAAAAAATCGATGCGCTGGCCCATCCAAAGAGATCCATTTGGTATCAACATCTTTTAGAAGCTTGTTTCCATTGGTAATTCCATCAGCAAAGTGCTGAAATTCCCTAAAATGTTTGGGACTTTGACAAAAATATGAGTACAACTCTCTTACTAAATCTTCAACCTTGTTTACTAAAGGAAACTTCTTCACAACTCTAAAAGAAAGATTCATCTTGTGGGCCATACAGTGAATCCCAACAACATATGGTGAACAAGAAGCCTGCATCTTTGTGCAAAGACCATTCCTTTGACCTTGCATTACTGAAGCTCCATACGCTCCAACACAGATCAACTTCTTCGCTATTGTCAATTCATCCATAGCTCCATATTCAATTAAATGGCTCTTTAATAATTGAAATAAAGTTTATGATGTCGCATTGTCCCTCAATAAAACAACAGTTAGTAGATGTGGTTGGCGGACATTATTCTATACAATATAAACATGCATGCATACCCACAACATATTATCTATTGCCGTAACTTCATCTTAGGACAATGCAATAAAGGTTGATTCTTCTATTTTTCTCTGTACATCCTCTATTTAAACCTGGGCAATACAACTTTCCCATTCCCATCCACTGTTTATTGACCAATGAGTGATAGGATAGTTAGGAACTTTCAAAAAGTGTAACAAACCACTCATTTCTGGATAGTTTGTCATTGTACGCCCTCTACTCAAAATATGGAAAAAATTACTTAATTGAATAGCTTTTGCACGTTCTTCTACTTCACTTGATTTTGCAAAAATAGCATTAATAGAACCTTGAACTTAACCAGGCTTCATCTTAAATTTTTGAAAAAAATAATATTCCTCAGCATGCCTTTGATGTTGACATTGCTCCTTTATTTTATATCTTACCACTTTTATTTCCCTTCCATTTATAGTTGAGGTTTTGTAAACCTTACCAATATGTTTCTCTATGGTGTCCAATTTAAGCTACAACCACTTTTCTTTTTTATACTTCCAACTACAAATCGTACATCTACATTCTACTGGCAGCTCACCTATAATTGGATTGTCCACGGGTTCAAAGAATGGATACTTTGTCGCCCAATCAAATTTAAATCTCCTAGACGTCTCCCATTGACGATCTATTTTTTCTTTTGATTTTCCTCTCCCTTTAGTGTTACTATTAATTGAAACATCATCATCACCGAAGTTGATCGATTCATCCTGGTACTGGTTATTTACTTGAAATTCATCTTCAAGGTCATCTTCATGAGAGATATCAGGTTTCGCAACTTTAGGTTCCCCAGTTTGTTGAATAGACTCTTGTGTATGTTGATAACCTCAAAGTTGTACATGTTCCTCTGATGATGTACCTTCCTCACTTTGACCAACACCATGACCATTGTGTCTGCCCCCGCAAAAGTATGAAGATATTTTTCTGCATTTCATTGGCCTCTCTTGGACATCTCCAGATTCTCCACCTTCAATAGACCTCTTCCTGTTTAACTTTGACTGTGACATCTCCAACAAATTAAGGCTGCAATAAAATTTTACTTGAATAATTATAAGATACTAAGGACTCGTAGTCTTTTCGGTTCACTACCGATCGCGATTGTTAGCTCAAAATCAACTAATTTTTTGTACTCCTAAATCTCTTGAAACTATCCTTATATACAAATACTTATTTCAAATTTTGGCGAAGGGGACGACATTTGCATATGATAAAAACTAATATTTGGCAAACCCCATGTAATTCCAAGTAATTGACTAGGCAAATAGGGCAGAAATTTGGGACACGGTGAATTACGATGCATGGCGAATTGGGTCCTAGTGCAAATAAAATTTTAACTTGGGATAATGAGACTTTGGCGAATGACGATCCTTGATAAATACCCCTTCCTTAATCTGTGGTGAATAATAGTAAATATACAATAGATAAATGGGCGAACAACCCCACTACCGTAGTGAAATTACATGCAAATAGTGGCAAACAACCTGACCAATTAACGTGTTTTTTATAAAATCTGGGCAAACTAGTCAAACAGTACACTACGCATTTTTTCACCAAATTCTATACGCCTGACGGGATATACTCGCCAATTGGCAAAGAATTTCCACTAAAAAAATCCCTGTTCCAATCTCTCTAGTGAGATTCTTCAAATTTTGATTTTCACCAACAAATCCAAAATTCTGCAAAATCCAATGGTGGATTTGTGAGATATGGTCCTTGTACTGAGACTGTATTTTCTGAGACAGTCACACATTCACCATCAACAAACTACTCTCTTACATTTGTAGTTTGGCTTTGATACCATGTTAAGTTTTAGGATAGTTGCAAATTTAATAGCACTCTATGTTGTATGTGTTTTCCAAATACAATAATCCCTCTCTCATTTATATTGGGAATGAGACTAGGAGAGACATGTCCCTTCATGGGACATGTTTATTCATTATTATTTATAAGAAAGGACATGCCTCTTCCCATTAATAATAATTTAATCAATCTTATAATGTCTCATCAATCAATTATTAATTAAGAATAATATAATAATATAATATTGAATATTAAATTCATATTATTAATAACAATACAACATATATAATATATTATTATTAATCAACATATATTATATGTATCCTAATGATCATACGACAGAAGCTACAAACATTTAAAAAGTGTATCTCTTTTCTAAGAAGGTCTTCCAAAGAATGTTCTATCAAGGAAAAGGGTTGAGCATCCATGGACAAGACATATTAAACCCTCCTTATATAATAGAAAACCCCAAAAATAATGGCCTGGGCTACAAGTTTCACACTCAAGATGTTGGTACCATTCATAAATCCTATATTCCTTCATCTAAACCAAAGCATACATTAGAACCTTCAAACATTCCATCCATCCTTGGTGCATATATTCCTCCCTCCACTAGCTCGCAATCCATTTACACTTTCCCAAATGCAAGTCAAAAAAGGCACACATCTATGAAAACCTTCTACCCATCTAAAAATCCTCCACATCATTCTTATCCATCCATGAATCCCATTTCCTTCCCAATAAATTTTGATGCCAATCATAAAGTCTATAAGACAAGCAATCCACATGCAGTCAAGGATTAACATGTCCAAACTAATCGACATGTAAAAATAAAGCAAAAATATAATCCTAAAAGAAAAATAAATATAAAAAAGGCCACAAAGGCCCATTAAGAAAAAATAAAATTCAAAATAAATACAAGTTCCTAAATCTCTTATGTAAGCAATGCATTCCAAGGAACCACAAAAGAATAAAAAATAAAAATCCAAGTGGATTCCTAAGAAGCTTCTTGAAGCACAGTATCCCAAAGAAAAATCCAAGTTATCATCCAAAATTGCTATCCTTCCATCTAAATATTTCCCACCTTCCAAATCCATTTTGGGTTCTTATGTTCCAAAACTCATAACCATTCCTCCATCAAATCCAAAATCTCCTTTTCTTTCAACAAAACAAAAATCTACCCTTCCTCCATCACTCCATCACCCCTCAATGCGTGTGCCAATTTTGATCTTTCCCACATTTCCATCCACTCAAAATAAAGTCTTCTCACAATCCCTACATTATCAAACACATATTTTACATCCTTTCATCCATCCCATCCAATCATTTTCATAAACCCTTATCCCACTTCATCCAACCATCAATTTTCATCTCCCTTAATCATTACCTTACCAACATCTTTGAGCATACCAAAAAAAGCTATGGTCTATTATTTTATATCTTTCAAGAGCACTATTCAAGTAAAAATATGATTGAGTCATTCTTCTATGTCCTATCGTGAGTCTATCATCTTCACAAAAAGTGAAAAAGTCATTAAAATCAAGAGAAATAATTTTGTCTAATAGTGAAAACCTGGCAAACAGACGCTTCGAGAAAGTACCATGATGAAAATTTGGCAAATGGGCATCATATGTAATCTATGAAATTCTTTCATTCTATACTTGGGGGCATGTTCCATCCATATTTTCTTATTATATCATATCCCTTTTGTTTCCTCCATTATTGCTATGTCCCTCATATCCCTTATCTTATCAACATCCATATTCCCTTTTCCCAACTTTTATCTTGAAAAGGCTAGGGATCTCCCTAGAAGCATCACATGTCTTATCTTCTTCGTCTTGTCCACATCCCTTTGGTCCATATCCCCTATCATTTCAACATCCCTTTGGTCCATATCTCTTATCCTATCCACATCCCTTTGGTCCGTATTGTTTATCTTATCACATCCTTCAATCCATATCCCTTCCCCTTGTCCATTATTGATCTTGTGTATCCTATCATTATCCTATCCAAACCCCTCTCATGGTCTTGACATAAAATAAGGATGTAAAAATGCAAAACATGTTTTTCAAAAATCCTCTTAAAATATAATTTTCTATGCATCACATACCAATCAATGCATTGTTTCATTACCCTATATTGTCATGTCTAACCCCTAAGCTTGGTAAAAACATGTTATATCATCTCGTGGATAGTCCTTGTCATCCAAATAGCTTCAAGACATACTAAGAGACCTTTGGCATTCATCCATCTACTAGTTTATCCATCAATCCATAATTTCCTTACTTTGCTAGACACTGGGAACAGTCTCAAAAAGCCCTAAAAAGAGCAAAAAGTCTTGAAAAAATCCACAAAAATTGTATAGATCCCTGAAAAACCCCTAAAAATAGAAAAAAATCCTCAAACAAATCCATAAAAATTACATAAAGTCCTAAACAAATCCTTAAAAAGAGCAAAAGGTCCTAAAAAAATCCATAAAAATTGCATATAGTCCTGAAAAAATCCATAAAAAGACAAAAAAAGTCCTAAAAAAATAAAGTCCTAAAAAAAAATCCAAAACATTTTTAAAATGTCTTGAAGAAACCAACCAACCCAAAAAAATCAAAACACATCAAAATCCTACAATAAAATGATCTATGTTACGACAAGCAAAAAGCGATGATCAAGCATCAAATCTTAAATCAATATAATGAGCTTCATAAATTATAAATGGATGCATAAGACTCGTCTTTATCAACAATCTAATTTGTTATCAATAGAAAAACAAATCAAATCAGTTAATCAATTGTCTTAGACATTGGCGGATACACTCAAAACCAGAAAAAATGGTCTTATAGGGTAGTCCATTCCTGAAACCAGACACATCCACAATCAAACATCAAAACCAAGCCAACCAAGGAACAGTAAGGTTGTTGACTAGGTCAGTCATGTCAATCTATTGTCAATTTATCTTTCGTGATTGTGTTCTTATGCTCCTAAAGGATACCACTGAGTGGTGAGAGTGGTTTTGATGGATCATAATCTTGTTTTCTTTGTTTTCTTTTTGTGGAGTGTTTCAATTCGATTTTGAGGCAAGGATTATTAAGGATAAATGTGATAAGAGTTGTCACGCATCTGGAAGCCATGCAGTTCCATGATCTAAGATAATCCCTAGAAGAGAATTGAACATTTTTTTGTCTTTTATCTTCTTGTTTTTATCATTGGTAATAGCGGTATCCACGTGGTCAATATCTGGGTGCATATGTATCTCCTTCTTTTCAGATAAGGTGCAATGATGAATAAATATTGAAACAAAAATCTGGCAAAGACTTGGTTAAATCAATCATGCTGATCACAATCATCTTTTCTTTCTTACTAATTGCGTATTAATTTTCTTCTAACTAACACATGCATATTCAGATACATTGTGCATTTTAGGTTTGCATTCATTTATTGCATGAGAAAAGGAAAAAAAAAAGGTGCTTATTAGATCATATAATCAATGCATCCATCATTAATAACATCATGACTAACATAGGAATGCATACATAAATCGTCATATAGGAACCATATCATCATTGTATATAAATACAATATTGTCAACAAGTTAATGCTCATCTGACACATTTTTCACTTAATTTGTTGAGGGGGCATAAAATTTGCCTGCTATCGTCAGGGCAAGCTGTGGCCAGATCAAAATCAGAAAATTATTTGACACAACGGGACAAGTTACATTGTATCAAAGAGGGGCAAATGTAGACAAGTTAAAAAATGGACAGATTTGCGAGTTCACATTTAACTACTAAGTATTCTTCTTTTTAATTAAATGGTTCTTTTATTGTTTAATTAATCATCTTAATTCTGTTATGTCCTAAAATTTTCATTATTTAATCATTTTTCAATATTAATTAAATAATTAATCTTATTTAATTAATTTCACCTTAATTAATTGGTCTTTATTAGTTAATTAAGTTCAATTTCTAAATTCTCATAGTTTAAATAATTATCAATAACTATTTGAATTAGCTAATTATTTCTTCTCAATTGAAATAATAACCGAAAATTAATTTAATTTAATTTCTAACTAATTTCTATTAATTTCATTCTAATTTCAATTTAATTATGCTTTCTTTTAAATTGAATTTTTAATTCAGTTTTAATTCTAAAATTTTCCAAAAATGAGAGAAAAACAATTTAATGAGGAATTAAGAATTTTGAAAATTAAAACAGACCTTTAAATCAATTAAATAGTTTAATTATCCTCAAAAAGGGAAAATTGAAAATCATTCTTTTAATTAAAAAATCAATTGTTTTTTGGAAACTAATTTTCTCCAAATTGATTTATATTCTTTGAAAATCATTCTTTGAATCAAAAAAATCCATTGCTTTTTGGAAATTGATTTTCCCGAAATGGATTTCTATCTAATTTCATTCTAATTTAGATTTAATTTTGCTTTCTTCTAAGTTGAATTTTTAATTCAGTTTTAATTCTAAAATCTTCTAAAAATCAAAGAAACAATATTATGAGGAATAAAAAAATTTGAAAATCAAAAAGAGTTTTTTAAATCAGTAAAATCATTTAATTATCCTCAAAATTAGAAAATTGAAAATCATTCTTTTAATCAAAAAATCAATATCATTTTGGAAATTGATTTTCTCTAAATTGATTTATATTAGCTGCTTTCTTTTTCTCCTCAAAAATAGAATTTATTCATCTTCACTCCATCTCTAATTATCTTGTCCATTCAATCTACTTTCACAAGATCAATCTCTTCATCTTCACTCCATCTCTAATCATCTCGTCTAGATTCAATCTACTTTCACAAGATCAATCTCAACCGTCGATCAGTCTGAAATCTTTATTTAAACCTTCTTTCTCATTCGAAAGGGCCCCGACCCAGACCCTGATTTCGAGTTTCTAAGCACAATCTTTATGCAGGTTTTGGAGTTAATTGTGATCAATATACATCAATCATTTTATCATATTTCTTGAATCTTCCAAGTCAAAGCATTGTTAGTATCAACTATGAGCACCATTCAAACAACCATTCAAGAGAAGAAGAAGAGAAGCAATAGAAGCTTGAATTATCTATTGGTTTGTGCTTAATTGTTTATTTGATTTCCAATAGATTAGATTTCATTTTTGTCGTTTGTGGGGCTTTATGTTGATTATTAGTTCGTTCTTTGATTAGTTTGGTGTTATTAATCCTCTATTTGAGCTTGTACAGATTTTATCCCATACATTTTGGTTAACCCAACGTGAATCTACAACCCAAATATAGCTTGCAAATGACCAAAATAATCCCTCGATCTCGGTTGTATGGACGAGATTCTGTCATTCATTTTAATTTTTAATTTTTTGGGTTTTCTATTATTGCGCAATTAATGTCTATATTTTGCTATTACAAGATTAATTTCACAATCGTCCTATTTAATACCATAGTCGATTCTAGTTATTTCACAATTACAATTGTAATTTCACACTTGTTTTCTTTATTTTCATCTTCTATTTTGTGCATAATTTTTCAATCGACATAACTATTTTGCAATTGCGTAGATTATTTTGCAATAGACAGAAGTATTTCACAATCGCAAGAAGTTTTCCATAATTTCCTGTTTATTACCGCAATTGAATTTTCAATTTTTTTTGAAATGATCAGGTTCTGAAAAAAAAAGATGCATCTCATATATTATGTGTCTGAGTACACTAAGAGCTCGCAAGTCATTCACAAACTCAACAAAATGTCTATAATATCGATACAAAGTGATGCAGTGATACAAAGAAAATATCAACAGTTTCTACCCCCATCCTCGCCTCAAGGATGGCAAGGGGGTGACATCTGAGATCCTATCCCACACTGTTGTATAGGATCCTAATGAGCTTGGAGTGGGTGAGCTACTACACCACTACCTTGTGAATATTGTAATATGCTTGATCTTTGAAAAGCAGTATAACTAGGCACACACTGAGAAAAGGAACAACATCCTCATAATATTGATGTCATACTCTATCTCTCTCTGGGATTCCCAACCTAATCTCCATAATTGATCCATAGCATCTTTGAGTGATAGATCCTAAATACTTTCTAGATAAGCTCTCATCTCTGCATGAGTCTATCTCCCCCTCGCCTCTGCTACTGTCACTTGTAACTCTAATGTCGCTAGTCTGCGGGTAAGACCCTCAATCTCCTGATTCAATCGTTGAACCTCTGATAAATCATCCTCCTAGCCTCCCATCACAAAATCCATATCACCCTCATCTCCAATACCCCTGATTCCCACATCACCCACTACCTATGAGTCATCCTCCTCACCCTCACTTTTATTGTCACTTTTTTTGCTACTACTCGATCCTGAAGAGTTGGATCCTACCTCCTCCACCTCTACCATCTCCTCATCTCTCACCTCCCCTCTATCCTTCTCTCTATCTATAGTAATATCATCATTCTATCTCTGCATCCTCCTTGCAAGTTGTGAAATCGCCTCCTCCTCCCTCTCCTCCTCTAGGATTTCTCCTAGTCTAACCCGACCAGTCCACCTCATAGTGGGCCTACCTCCTCTAGTCTTGAATCCCCCACTGCCTCTCCTAAGATTAGGATCATCCCCTTACCCTCTCCCTCTCCCCCAATATCCTCCTCTCACCCTCCCTTGATCCCTTCCTCTAGCCCTCCCTCTGTTTCGCCTCCCTTAGCCTCTGTCTCCACGGGCTCTCCCTCAATCACCACCTCTCTGTCAAGGCCTCCTCATGATAACCCAAGTCACAAGCTAGGTGATGGTTATTAGAGAAACTATATGATATTGTGTCCACTAGGTATCATATTATGGAGTGGTACCTACAAAGAAAGAAGATTCAAACATCAGTACCACCTAGATAAAAAATTAAAAGACGTTGATAAAGAGAGTTTTATCTATCATGAAGGAAATAACTAAAAAATGGAAGTATACATGCATCCATAATGGAAGATTTCCATGTCCACTGAACAAGATGTAGACCCTCAAACTCGGCCCTAACAGCATGAACTAGGACCAAGGCTCCCCAAATAGAAATATCTCTAGATCTCCTTGCAAATTAAGCATAGAAATCACTAATGTCTTGTCGCTCTCCAAATTTCCGTAACACCATATCATTGTTGTGCAATTAAATGATATGGGTGTGCTCTATCACACGCCCCATCAGGTATATCCTTTGTTGGTATAAATTTAGGTGTGCCTCCACACCATCCAACATAGGAAAGGATCTGTATGGCCTCCAAATGAAATAAGGCTGCATATACAACTACTTCCTCCAATAAATAGTTTGACCCATGTGGGACTGGATCACAACCCCCATGTACAAGAAAACATAAGGTCTCCTCGCTTGAAGATCTTGAGCCACCATAGGTCTGCAAATGGCTATGTGCTCCTACGCCCACATCTAGAGAAGAGTCATATTGCAACCAATCGAATTACCATTCCGGTAAGCCACATAAAATATGTGATAGTACATGTGAGCCAACATACAAGGACCCCATACATAAACATTATGGTCTCTCACCATACTCCTAAGGACTGCTCCCTATGCAACTGAGAATTTGTGCTGCCTCTGATCGGGGCATAATATCTTGCAAATCACACTCCCTATCAAAGTGCTCAATCTATCTAGTCCCTGACCAAATATTGACTAGGGTATATCATAGGGATATGACATCTCTAGCTAGTCCTCAAGAAACTCAGCCATCTCACACAATGCAACGATGCCAGACTGACAGGTAAGCTCCACTAATGCTCCCTGAATAGGTATTTAGAGGATGTGATACACATCCTCGAGAGTGACTGTGTGCTCTCGAGTGGGAAGATGAAAGATGAATATTTGTGAGTTCCACCTCTCGAGCAAGGAAGAGATCAAACCCTTGTTGGTCATGATTTCGGGAATATAAGTAATCTAGTACAAGCCTAACTGTCTCAATACCTGACGCTCATTCTTGACCATCTGAAAGCAATATACCAAACATGGAAGTCTAGACACTGGACATCGAAAAACATCATAGACCATCTACAAAGAAAAACAAGAACATCATGTTAGTACCTCAATCGATAAAATCAATTAAGACAGATGCTAAAAATGAAGTTTTCTAAGTAGTAGGGAAATTATGACACTCTTATGTCAAATGAAAAACACTTAAAGTTGATTGCAAAATTGAATTGGCAATTGAGAAATACAATCATAAAATGTGGTATTAAAAGGATCAATTGTGAAATACTTATCAATTGCAAAAGGGAAATGGAAATTGTGAAATGCAATCCGTAATTGCAGCAAAATTTGGCTCAATTGTGGTAGCTTTATAGTTTTTTGCCTAAACTAATAAAATTCAAATTTATTAATGGAAAGAAATTAATGAGGTAGGGTCTCGATACTCACCACCCCACCTACACCCTCTAGACAACCAAAAGTATGAACTCTATCAGACAAGTAAGTCACTTCGACAAGGCATGTCATCGCTCAAAAGAAGCTAAAAAATCAAAGTAAGCCGGAGACTTTTATTACCATGAAATTGTGAGCTCTTCGATGCAAAATGACAAATCAGAGGGCCCGGGTGCCATTTATAACTGACCAGCCAAAAGCTTAATTCTCTTAGGAGCCCTATTTTATCATCCCAAGCCCCAAAATCTTTGACGGGTGATATCTTGAGCATTTTGAACTCCTTTGACGAACTGTTTGATATTGTTATTAAAATTTTGCATTATCAACAAATTGACGCTCTTGTCACACCTTTTCGCTCAATTTTTTGAGGGGGCATCTAATCCACCTGCTATCGCTGGGACAAGCTAGGGTAGGATTGAAATATGAAAATTCTTTGACATAACGCGACACCCAAAAAATGGAAAGACTTGCGAGTTCACATTTAACTACTAAGTATTCTTCTCTTTAATTAAATGGTTCTTTAATTGTTTAATTAATCATCTTAACTTTGTTATCTCCTAATATTTTCATCATTTAATCATTTCTCAATATTGATTAAATAATTAATCTTATTTAATTAATTTTACCTTAATTAATTTGTCTTTATTAGTTAATTAAGTTCAATTTCTAAATTCTCATAGTTTAAATAATTATCAATAATTATTTGAATTAGCTAATAATTTCTTCTTAATTGAATTAATAACCCAAAATTAATTTAATTTAATTTTTGAATAATTTCTATTTAATTTTAATTTAATTCCATTTTCTTTTAAATTGAATTTTTAATTGAGTTTTAATTCTAAAATCTTCCAAAAATCAGAGAAAAATATTTTCATGAGGAATTAAGAATTCTGAAAATAAAAAAGAGCTTTAAATCATTAAAATCATTTAATTATCCTTAAAAATGGAAAATTGAAAATCATCATTTTAATCAAAAAATCAATTTCTTTTTGGAAACTAATTTTCTCCAAATTGATTTATATTATCTTGTTTCTTTTTCTCCTCAAAAATGTATTTTCTTCATCTTCACTCCATCTCTAATTATCTCGTCCATTAATATGCTTTCACAGGATCAATCTTAGCCATCAATTAGTCTACAATCTCTATTTAAACCTTCTTTCTCATTTGAAAGGACCGTGACCCAAACCCCGATTTCAAATTTCTAAGCACAATCTTTATGCAAGTTTTGGAGTCAATTGCGATCAATATACATCAACCATTTTATCATATTTCTTGAATCTTCCAAGTCAAAGCGTTGTCAGTATCAACTCTAAGCACCATTCAAACAACCTTTCAAGAGAAGAAGAGAGAAGCAAAATATGCTTGAATTATCTATAGGTTTGCGCTTAATTGTTTATTTGATTTCCAATATCTTAGATTTCATTTATGTTGTTTGTGGGGCTTTATGTTGATTATTAGTTTGTTCTTTGATTAGTTCGGTGCTATTAATCCTCTATTTGAGCTTGTGCATATTTTACCCATATAGTTATATGATCAGTGAATTTAATGTATCAAAAGTTTAGGGATGCCTTGTTGGTAATGATATAATTATTAATCGACATTCTACTGAAAGGTCAGAGAAGTGCATACATGTGTATAGAGCTTATTTTAAGAAAACTTCAGTAGCTTCAACCTTTCATCAAATACAAAAGCTTAGAGATGATCAGTGGAAAATGACTATAAGGAGAGGTTATGTAGGAAGGTTTAGTGTTATTTTAACTCTTGGGAAGCACTAAATTTTGCTAAAATTTAAGGCTCCAAAAGTTTGAATCACTTGTTTATAAGAGGTAGAGAGGATTTGAAGAGAGCTCTAAATTGTACTTCATTGGAACTCACCTAGGCATAGGATAGATGTCATTATACAGTTCAAAAATTTTGGATTAATCATTGTAGTGATCTTGTAAGGTAGTGAGATTTCCACAGGGTTTTAGCTCTTTTGTATTTGAGAAATGAGATCTAGGCAATGTGCCTGAATGCATGTGCATTCCCAATTTGTAATATGTGTTATACTTCTAACAAGGTATAGTAATATGCTATGGGTTTCAACCCCACCGAGCTTTTTTGCTTAGCAAGGTTTCCTCGCTAAAAATATTTGTGTTATGTTTTGTGGATTTTGTTGTGGATCCATGAAACACACCCCATTTTTTCCACTTGGCCATGGCCCCCCCCTTCTATTTTTTTGTTTCTTTTCCCCTTTGTGGGTTCCTCCTTTCTTGTTCTAGTTCTGGCTCTAGATTAGAGAAAGGTATTTTTTTTAGAAAGTTTTCTTGCAGACCTTCATCCTTTTGGTCTTCTTAGGATCTTTGAAATTCTAGAAAGGCCAAAATCCTATAGTTACCCCACGATGAATCTATTTCGGCCTTTCGGCCTCCAAAGATACCGATGATGCTTGACTCATTGGGCATCATAATTTTGGCCACCGAAAGTTTGTAACCCAATGATGATGTCATCAAATCTAACCACCTATAAAGTAGATGAGGGGTTAGTTTCTTTCTCATTTTGCCTATGTCTTCAAGCTCCGCTTCATTTTAGTCTTCGGCGTGTGACTATCTACTTCTCTATTTTGTTGCAGTTTGTTGTGCTCTCTCTTGGTGTCATCGAGGTGGTCATGTCTATCCTCCTTCTCCTTCATTTATGTTATTTTTTACGAGTAGGTCCTTTCCCTCTTTCCTTTTTTTTTTGGTCTTGTTGTGTTTTTAAGTCTTTTTGGTTTGTAGTTTGGTCATTTTTAGGTCTTTAGTATCTTTCCCCCTTATTTTAGTGTCAGGTCTAGGGTTTCTATTTTTCTTTCTTTCTTTCCTCTCAAAGTTTTTTAGCCCAAGTTTTTGGCCTCCAAAAGGATGAAAAAAGCATCAGCAACTCAGCAAGACAAAGAGCTTTAAGTGTAAAATGTGGCTTTCTCGAACATTCACACATCGAAGATGCTCCCAAACTTTTGCACTTTCGGTCTCCAAAATTCATGCCACCTTGGCACTCTAAAACACTGAAGTTCATAACTGAACTAATCATCCTCAACTCCTTCTCCCTTTCACATTTTTAGCCTCTAAAAAACATCATTCCATTCTTCACACTCTGAAACACCAAAGTTCATCACTGAACCAACCATCCTCAACTCCTTCCCCCTTTCGCACTTTCGGCCTTTTGGAGACAAGTCTTATCTTTGGTGGCTGAATGTCCGAAAGGTCAAAGATGGAAAAACATTGTTTCAGATTTTTTTTCTCACTGCTAGGGGTTGACTCTCTGAGTGTTTTTTTGTTGTTTTTGCTTGCTTTGATTAGTTAATTCAATAAATTTTACTGATAGTTTCATGTTTTCTTGTAAGATGCCAGAAAAGATAATTGGATAACCAATGAAGTACCTTTTTCAAATGATATTATGCTCCATCCAAGATGGGGAATCTCCATGGTGAGATGATAGATAGAGACATCAGGAATGTGAACTAGAATGAATTCCTTACCAAATGTTCCCAAGCCAATGAGAGATGGTTTGACTGCATTGATTTAGTGTTTACAAGTTTGGTCAATGTTGCAGCACATCGTGTTGCAATTATATCTTTAGATTTGATCATGACTCTAGCCCACCATTATGTTCTTGATGAGAGGGTGTTGAAAAATAAGGTGGGAGATATTGTTCTAGATCTCAGACCTAACAACATTGAATATGTCTTCCACTTGCAAAAGGGGATTGGCACATTTTATGACTTCTCCATTCATAAAGGACTAGAATGGTTCACAAAAAAAAAAATCAAATTTCTTAAGAAATAGTGAACAGGGAATATTTGACTCAAGCTCTCCCAAATAATAATTTGATAAAGTTTGATATGAGAAGGGGATACCCGAAAGATGATATTCAGGCTATAGTCACCATGCTTAGAAGGTTATATGGCCTCTGCCAATCAATCCAACTCATGCATTGGATGATCCTCTTGATTAAGAGGATAAAAGGGAGGAAATTCAAATTTGACTAGGCAACCATCCTTAGCAACAACCTGGATGAGCAGTTAGTGATACTAAAAAAGAATCCTTGATTCTACATGACGTCTTATGTTTTATACCTACTAGTTTCCAGAGCAGAGTACCCAGGGTTAACAAAGAGAGGAGCCTTCGGGAAGCACAATGCATGGCCATTCACTATGTATCATCAACTGGTTAGGAAGGCAAAGATGGATGACAAGAGCCTAGATTATAGGACTTTCAATGATGCCTTTTTCTTTGCAATTATCCTTTCTATAGAAGGTGATTATACAAAGAGACTCTCTAAGGAATAAACTGCCAAAGTATGGGCACTTGGAGCCTATTATATTCAACTTAAGACTTTCATGTACATCAAGGTGGATGGGTGCACTCTCACCCCAAAGAATCTTCCTTGATATCCTTCTGATAGGATAATTATTCTAGAGATTTCCAGGTAGCTCTCGGATGTATATGAGCATATAAAACACAAGAAGAAGCATTGTTGGAACTTTCCCTTATCAATTGGCCCCCATTCCTTACAAGACATGAAAGCTTGCAAATATTTGGTGTTCGAACGGGATGAATATCCTTTGCAATATTTTGGGTTACTCAAGCCCAGGTTTGACCCCATTGGTACTTATAGCCACATCATGGGAAGGCATTATTCTCATGAGCCTCACCTAGAGGATCATTGGATAAACTTTGTAGATTATTACGTGGTCAGTATTTGGGACTATTGCAGACTGTCACTTGAGTTGGCACAAGATGTCTTGGAGCTTAACATTCACCCAGAGGCATGGGACATGGAGACTGGGGAGGTATTAGGTCCATTATACATTAAGGATAAGATATATACAAGACCCATCTTAAATGTAGAAGTAGACAAGGAAGAGAGCGGTAGCAATGATTTCAAGGCTAGACATGTGATGAAAAGCACCAAAAATGGATCAAAAATCCAATAAAAATGGACCCCATACCAATGAAACCACAGTTGAATTGACCATCCAAATGGGATAAGAAACAAGGGGAGAGGGTGGTAATGCCTAAATTTAGAGAGGAAACCCCTCAAAAACCAGAGATAGTATATAGGCATGATCGCCCGGTGGCATATGGTTCTAACCCAAATTCCAAGCTAGCAAAGAACAACATGACTAGTGGCATCAATCCACCTCCTGACCAACCACAATATTCACAAGGAAAAACTCCTAATGTAGTTAAATCTCTGACCATAAAGGTCATGGGACCCAAGACTACTCAAGAAGAGAAGAAAAGGCTCTACAAAATTAAGAGATCATTTGTGTCTCCATAGTTGGAAACCTTGCAAGAGGAAAAAGAAGAGGTAGAAGATCATATACCTTTATTGAAAAGAACATGGTTAGGGATGGATACTATTAGAAGTAAATGTCAAGAATAAGATGTCCCCATCGATACAGAAATAGGATCACAAGAAGAACAAGGAGATCCCCAAGTTTCCCTTGCTCCTGATGAGTTTGACATTTCATACTTTCAAGATCTTGTCAGGTTCAAGGAACAAATGATAGATCCGCTTGGTCCTACTGGAGAAGTAAGTAAGGGAGGATAAGTGCCATTAGTTTTTCAGGTCAGTCTAACTCCTCCTCCATTCCAATTCACTAATCCCACAATTGAAAAACTAATCAAGGGATCCTACTCAAGGGAGAATGTGGATACATAGATACCTTCATATACCATGGAACATATAGGAACATACAAGATTTAATAGGTATAGATTACCCTAGAGCTCTCAAACACCCATATAGTACAAACAGAGTAGGCATAAGTACCAAGTAGCATGCTCATAGATGAAGGAACTGGGAAGGATACTAGTGCAGAACATAGTTATTCTATTCCACCAAATAATCCTACTCCTCCTCCTTTCATTCCACCAAATACTCCTACTCCTCCTTGCATTCCACTCCCATTTTTATTTAAACCCAATTTCTCCCCCTCCTTCATCCACAAGGCCAACACCCTATACACAAGCAAGCCTGAGACATGTAACAGGTCTCTAGACAGAAGTAATGACAAGCTCATAGAAAGATGTTGAAAATCCCTAGGAAGACAAAGAATCTACAAGGGAAGAAATTACTCCTCCACCTAAGAAAAGATATGAGGATCCATATATGACTACTAAAGGGAAGCATAGAATCATGGAAGAAGAGTTTTTGGAAGCAGAGAGGTCAAAGGTTCAAGAAGAATTTGAGAAGGTAAGAGAACCAAAGAGGATATGGAAGTCCAGGGTACAGAAGGGATGGCCTTAGTCTTTAGCATTGCTCTGTATGAGCCAGTCACACCCTTTACTAAACCTACATGGTTTACTAAAGAGTTACAACCTAGAAAGAGGGTTTATACTAAAGAAGAGGACTCATATATATCATTTTTAGGCCAAGCCTTTCACCAAGAAGAACCTAGTGTACCCGCAAGTTCCATGTCCGATGTCACTCAAGAACATAGGGGTTGATGGAAGGCACAAGTGGAAATACCCACAACTAGTTGTAGCCAGGAAAAGATAAATCCTAAGGATTATACCTTTGATGGGGTTGATTTAGGGGAACCTACAAGAGAATTAAGCCAAACATTTGCATCTTTAGGGCTGAAACATGCATTAGGTTTCATGGACAAAGATGAGGAAAGGATAAAATCATTGACTAAGTAGAATGAAGCACCAAAGAGATTCATCCTGAAAATAGTGGGTCCCATTGACCTAAGTTTCCTAGAATGCCCCATTTCAAGATTTCTTGGAGAAGAAGTCCACCCCAAATTTTCAGGAGGAGTAACACATTCTTATGCTCAAGCGTGTATGGACTAGAAGGTAGATTTTGAGCAATTAGGAGAAGGAATGATTGGAGCCATTTTGAAACCTTTTAGGACCATTCTAATGGAGGAAACCAAGATGGTGGATATGATGGAAGATGAGAAAGTATTGGATTTCCAATTAAATAGATGGAAAAAAATGTTCAAGGACCTGAAGATAATAAGGAAGCAGTGATTCCAAATTTTGGTTAAATTATATGAGGGTGCGGAATTGGATAATTTTGGAACATGGACTAAGAGCATAAAAAATACAATAAAGGTCTATGAAAATTGCATGAAAAAAGTCTATCAAAGACATGAGGGAGTTATGATATGGGTGGAGAAAATAGAATATTTCTTCAAAGGCATAAATTTGGAGTTGTATGAGGATAGCGAGAAACAAGACTTGTTTATGGTAAAGAGAATTATATTGTAGTTCAAGGGGATTCTGATAGGGGTTAACACAAAGGAGGATCTCCATCAACTCTTCAAATTCAAGGAGGATATGAAAAGAATGTATGAGCACAAAGAATAAATCAAATTCTTTTCTTCCAAGTTGACTACCTTCAGGGAAAAGCAAGAGCAGGGCCTTAGCAATGTGAAAGAGGTAGATTATGATGAGGTGAAAGAAATAGTGCAGAGGCTTCGGGATGCTCATCCAGATATCCGTCCAGATTGACTATCCATTTTGGGGACTTATTCATGCTTTGTAGAAAGGATTTTCAACGCTTAGCCCTCTCTTGAGGCTCATAATTTCAGCCTTTCAGCCTCTGAAAGTCCAAAATTTTGAAGAGCCCAAGAAGAGTTCATCCATACTTGGTTTTTTAGCCTCTGTATTTTTTGGAGAAAACTTTGGGGTCTGAATTTGTGCTCTATCCTAGCGTGAAGTAGATTTGTATGAAGAGGAAGTTTCTGATTATATTACCTAGGGACTGGGGTTCATTTTGGTTCAACTAGAATATGTCTATCAGTTTCCCACACAAAGTGAAGTTATGATGAAGACTTAAAAGAAGAACTTGAAGATTAAAATAAAGACTCCAGTTAGAGATGGTGGAACTCCATTTCAGATTTATTTTCCTTTGGGTGAGTTTGGCCCTATTTTCTTGGGCAAACTGAATGTAAACAGATCAAGGATCCATGCAAGCTTGTTACTACTTAGTTTTAGTTCTAAGATTTATTTTGTTGTTTATCATAGATGGAGCCCTATTTTTGGGGTTCAAAGTTTTATAAATCAAAGTATTATATATTGCATCAAAATAATGTAAAATGGTCGAATCTTTTATGCAATAAAAATATTTATAGTTGGTACTTCATTCATAGTGTGATTTCTTCTATTGTCTATGGGAAATTGATGAATTTATGCATGTTGGTTCATTTATTTCAAAGAGATAACTGCATTTATTTTTTGTGGATCTATGATTAATTAGATTGGAGTTTGTTATTGTTGATCAATCTTTTTGTGATGAATGATTGGGAAGGAAAATTCTATTGTTTTAAAGATAAATTTTTCTCGTGTCTGTGTGCATGTTGTGGCTTCATGATATGACAGATTTTGAAAATCTTGCATCTGGATAAAAGTTTCTCCAAACAATTACATCTATTAGGTATAGAATCATGAAGTGGTCTGATTCATTTTCTATGGGTTTCCATTTTATTGTCATTTGATTAACAAGGAAGGCTCCACTATGTTTTATGTGTATTGCATTTCATTTTCATTGAATTTTCTTAATTCTTGTTTCCCAAATCTTTTGATCTTTTTTTAAAAGTCTCGATAGATTAGATACTCATTGTAGGATTTAGCATATATTTTGCATCATTGGTAATTTATAAGAATTGATAAATTGAAAAATATACAAAAAGGTACTAAAGTTATTTCACAGCTTGAAGTCTTGAAAGTACTAGCAAAGGCCTCCTCGTGAATATTCACATTTATCTTCAACGAATTTTTTCAATCCATTGTACCATGACCATGGATAACCTTGGGAATAAATTTGTTATTCTTTCAAGAGAGGAAATCGAATCTTGAATTCCTAGCAATTAACTTATGTAAAAACAAGGCCAAGACAGAAAGCTAGATAACATCAGATCTTTCTCACCAGGCAATTCAAGAAAGTACTTAGATCATCTCCAAAGAGGGGTGAGTTCCTTGAACTTACCCACCATCATAGACCTCGTAGTGACAAAGGGAAATCAAAATCCATTTCCTCATGTCATCCTACTGGACTACATGATCCCTTCAGCCAGCAGTCTCACATCACTGCCGTGCAAGTCATAACATCCATCCATCAAAATCATAATCTAAAACCACCACTTTTGATGGCCTTCTTTGCTAATGCACAAAGTTCTCCCCTGAACTTGAAGGGTCAACTTCACGAATTACCAAAAAACCTGGAGAATTTTTGTACACATTTCATATATGGGGAGTCAAGGAAAACAGAAGAACACATTCATGCCTTCAAATAAATTTGCAATCACAAAGAGATTTCTCACCAAGATGTCATATGTTTCTTGTTCCCATACACTCTAGTGGAGTTTTCATATAACTGGCACCTGAACTTACCATGTGGGTCTATCTCTGCATGGCCAAAGTTTGAAACCAAATTCCTAAACCAATTCAAGTTATAAGTAGATCTGGCTATAACACATCACCAGTTCATAACAACAAGGAAAGACTCAAAGGAGCCCATTTCTATGTTCAATCATCATTTCCATAGGATTCATAAAAAAATGGAAGCCCCTTACACTATACCTGAGTCGTCCATTGTACAAGTTTACCTTCACTTTCATTTTTCTAAGGACACTTCCCCCCGCGGACAAAGACACGATGGAGAAGGTGTACAACAAAGCCATAAAATTCATGCAAAAAATGGATTGTAAGAAGGGAACTTCGGTACCATGCCTACCATGGGTAATATTTCTGCTCCACATCAATTTTTAGTGGTCAACCAAGCTCTGGCCACCCACATGCCTTTACTAAACCTAATTTTGGTACAACCACTCATTTCTCCACCACCATCCATCACTTATCCAAGCTATGCCAACCATAAGATAGCTTTCTTCGAGCAGCAGACCATGCCTCAAACTGAACTTGATAATCACCTAGCCTCCAAGTTGGATGCTGTGAAGAAAACCCTGTCTCAACTAATCAATTATCTCACTAGGATGAAGTTAAATCCCTCCCAAAACCAAAGTGGATACCAAAAAACACCTGTTGTTCCAAATGCCTATCCTCAGAATCACAATCAAAGTTACAATACCTATAATAATAACAATAACTCACAGGATAAACAATTTAGGTAGAAAAGGCCTAATAAACCTTGGAACACTTGATCCAACAGTGGTAGCATACCCACTGATAATGTTAATGATTATGAGACCGCTGATGTAAAATATTTTGGGACTCCAAACCCACATCAAGATAATGAAGGGTGTGGAGGTAGCACCTATAATCAGCAACCATGGAGTCTGGAGGAACCTCCTATTCAGTTTAACACAATGATGTTTCACTCTTATGAACCAAGAACCGGGGAAAATTATGACATCTACACCCAGGAGGAGGAGTTTTCATTTACATTCCAAAAGGAAAGAGAGATCAATTATTCTGATCTTCATGCATTTTAGAATGACCACTAGAGCTCTTACAACCTAAGGAACCAAAAGGAGCCTTTAACTTACGGTATTCCTCTGGGAAAACTATTAGGCATAACAGTCCACCAACACAACTGGGAGTGGGGGTGAATTAGTTGTGAGATAGATTATTAAAATTTAAACCTTATAAACCAAAACTTTAATCCAAATGATAACACAGTAAATGCAAACACCATAACACAATCCTTTGTTGTTGAGGAAACCATGTTAAAGGTAAACCCCAGGTGGGAATTAGCACCCATAAATAATATATTGAGAGTATAGTATCCCTGTTAAAATATTTAGTTATCTTAGGAGCTTAATGATGCATTACAGTACATAGTCCTTGTTAGAGAACATATACTTTTAGGAATCAAGAGTAAAAGTAGGCTCACTGCCTAGGCACACTACCTAGAGAAGGTTAAATCCATCCTCAAGAATCACTATCTGAAATACAAATGTATAGAGATATACAATCCAGTGAACTGTTTGACAACAACTATCTTTGCTTAATCAGTTACAATGAAGTAATACAATCACAACCTCTTCTTTACATCTAGCAGACACAAGCTCACAGCTTCCACAATTTCATTTCTACTCCACATACATACATTTTTCAAACAAGAAAAGATCTCTCCTATCTACCCTATTACAATGATCAATTAGGTCAGCCAATTAGGCTTTCCCAATATACAAATAATTATGTAACCCCTTGCTAAGATACACATAGTAGCTATAACAAGTAAATATAAATTAATATTCATCAAATATAATCCAAGATCCGTAATCCACGCTCACAAATCACAATACACGCTTCATCTCCAAATTTGGCCTGAAATAGGTTTCCTCCAGATCACACGCCATAGATGACATCACCAAGATTCGTACAACTCACAAAACATAAAAAAAATTCCTCAGCATGTCTTGTGTCATCCCACTAGCTCGCACAACCAGAATCCATGTCGCACACTAGTTATCCTTAAAACACAAAGACTAACTCCATCACACTTATTTATCATAGACAAGTATCTAGTCTTCACTAAAACATCTATAAATTATTCAATATTTCATCTTAACACATGTGATCTTAGGCATAAGATCATAGCACATGCTTGTACACATCCCTATCTTCTCACACTTTGAATCATCTATACAGTACTCGTACACTTCTTCTAGTCATCCAAGTAGTAGTAATAACCAGTCTATTCAGTCATGTTAGAAATGTATGTTGACATTAGTGACAAAACATCAATGCCAACAACAAAAATGGAACCAATTCCAACAATATCCCCCTTTGGCATTGATGGAAACATATGTGAAAATCCATCAACCCAAAAGTACTCAACACAATCTTCTTAATATCCTTAACACAGCTTTCCCTAAACAATAGGGATTTTCATCATTTAATCTCTCCCCCTTTGACATCAATGGAAAAGGATTACATTAACCAATCTCTGATCATCATAACTCTGCAAGGTATAGCATTTTCAAATCTTCATGCCTATAATAACCAGTGCAAAATCACCCAAATGAAACTATTCGATACCTACGATCACTCCCCCTAAGGAGTAGATCCAAGCATCAAGTCCATAAAATGGTATAGCTCTGATATCTTACTAGACTGATGCATTTCTACATCAATTAATTACCACATGGAGGGGCTCTCACCCCAAGCATGCTTCTAAGATACTCAAAGCATTTTTTGGAAAATCTTTAGTAAATATGTCAACAATTTGTTCCTTTGTACTTATGTACTCCAATCTGATATCCTTTTCTGCTACCTTGTCCCTCAAGTAATGATACTTTATTGATATATGTTTAGTCTTAGAATGCATTACTAGATTCTTCGACATGTTAACTATGCTAGTGTTATCACAATGGATAACCACTAGCTCTTCAAAAATTACTCCAATGTCCTTAATCATCTGCTTCATCCAAACAATCTGAGTGCATTTAATAGCAACAACAACATACTCACACTCAGTAGTAGACTGAGCTATACAATTGTACTTCTTACTTAACCATGAAATTGTGTGTGTATTTTATGGACCGGCAAGCTACAACGCAATACTTTAATATGTCATTACATTAGTGAGAAAAAACATGAAATAGGAGAGTAAAAGCACATAGAAATCACTAAAATTGACATATTTCTCCCTATCTAAGAAGAGTTTGATAAATGTTATAATTTTCCCTCAGATTATGCATAAATCAATGACACGTTCATGCTTAGAATGGAAGATTTAGAGAGAATGCAAGCTAAATGCTCAAACAAAGTTCATTTTAAGTACACCAAATGAAATATTACGCAATCCTAAGAATAATGATCTAAAATGTATTAAGAAATTAGGACAACATAAGTTTTCAAATGAAATTCTAAAATTAAGGGCCCCTTGAGCTCAAAGTTCATTCCTTTTATAGAAGAATTTGAGGAATGAGAGGTCAAGATTAAGTTTGTGAAGAGAGGCGGAGATTGAATCCTTGGTGATCCATGTGAGGTGATCCAAGTGATTTCACTCTATTTGGCTAATGTATTGACTTTCCATTTTGCAAGTGAGGAGTTGTAATTAGGAGGTTTTATTTAATTCCTTTTAATTAATTATCTTATCCATGTAGTTAATTCTTTTGATTTAATTGGCTAAGGCAATTAATGTGAATTAGTGATAAGATCACTTTGATTTTGAAGAAATTAAATTTGATATAAATTAATTATGCCAATTAATTGAGGAATTGTCTGACATAATTAGGGGTATGATCACACTTAGGGAAAATAGGGTCTCTAGTTAGAGAAAACCAAATTAGGGTGGTTACATTTTCCCCTGTTTGAATTGATTTGTCAGTAGCACATTGATTCAAAGAATGTTTTGATGTTGACTTCAAAAAGTTTGACAATTTTGCACTTGATTGAATGAAATATCTGATGAGATCAATATCGAACTTGATTGAACTAAGACAAATATTATTGACTTTGAAATTGATCTAACAAAGCTCAATAAAACAAAGATCTTATAGATACCAATTCTAAACTTGATCGAACGATAATTGATAATATTGACTCCGGACTTGATCAATCGAAGGTCAGTATGAAGCTGCTAGGAACTTAATAAAGATCTAAGTGACTGTAGGTGCATATATCTGGCTTGTTAGCATTGAATCCTTCTACCCAACAGTCCTGACTTGATCGAAGGAAACTACCATGCCCCTAGTATTTTGATGATGAAGTCATTTTGTTTCTTTTTGAGCAAGAATTTGATTGATTTTAAGTGTGCTCATGCCCACTCAGGATCAAAATCAAAGGGAAAAGAAGTATTCTCTTTGTAGAATGATTTATCACTTGAACAGATCGATTGGATCGAGAAAGAATCAATTTAGAAGAAATGATGAAGCGAAGGTGTGTTAAGAGAAAACACAATTTTACCAAGTCAACTACATGAAAATGTAAGTTTTGAGACTGATAAAATGGTGTAGGACCAATATTTTGATGAATAATGTGCAATTTGATAATATATAACCTGAAAAACTGATTGCATAAATCCTACTAATCATTTTTGGAATATATATAGCAATTTTGCATTTTTGGGAGGCTGTTGTAAAATAGTTACTGTGTTGTTAAAAACATCATCTGCATGTTTGATTTCATTCCCAATAGATTAGAGAAGAACAAAATTGAATTTTGATAGTCCAGGAAGAGTTTCAGAGCTCCTAAATAACTCAAAAAGGTCAATATATATCTCAAAATTCACTTTTTACTCATTCATTTTCACTTTTATCCTCAGTAAATCCAGAGCTCTATAGAGAAGATGGTGGTCCCTATAGAGAAAAAATGATTAGAGCTTGCACATCAACATCACTGCTTGACCGATTATGCACCTTCGGTGAGTACAATGATACCTACCTGATCATGCTATCTGGTTTTATTTTTATCAAATTTCACAGTAGATATTAAGCTTTTAATTCTATATCGCATCTCATGTCCTGGGTCGCATCCAATCCATCCCGTGTCACATCCAATTTTTGCACAAAATCCTAGATTTCACCCTATAAATTTAGGATCACACCCTATTTTCATGTTTTGTATTGCATGTTGTAGAATAGTGTCAACCTTTTAATTTCATTGCATCCTGTGAAAATAGGATCACACTCTGTGTCCCACATCGATCCTGTCAGAACAGGATCGCTTCCCAAATTCCCCATCGTATCTGGGAAATTGCACATCAAATCTAGTATTTAGGATCATACCCCATAAAAATATAGTTGTTTTCAGTTTAGGAGTTAGGTTTTTTCTAATTTTGATTGTTTTTCTCTTTCTAAAGGCCAAAAAGACTTAACTAATAGCGTTTCTGCATAGTTGCCTTAGCTAGAATACTGATTTGAGCCTGTACTTGTGTTCTTTTGACAGATTGACTTTGAGGTAGTATCCTTTTGAGGACCTCATCCAGGATGAGTCCTTTCTTTATCTAGGTCCTTAACACCTATTGAGCTACAAATCATAGCACATCTTAGATTGACGTCACTCATAGATTTACCCAACATTAGGGTAAATCAAGGGTTTTTGACTGCTCTTTTCGAGAGATGGCATTCAGAGTACAACACCTTCTATCTCCCGATCGGTGAGATGACTTTCACACCTGAGGATGTGTGATGTATTATGCAGATTCTAGTTATGGGTCAGGAGGTTTAGTTTGAGTCATGCTCTGTGATAGCGATTGCATCTGCACAGAGGTACTTTGAAGATCAGACTATAGACCATAGATATATAACATGGGACTAAATGTGTGATCACTACGATCATTTACCTGTATATCTTGCTGGGCTGATAAGAGGTATCCTCATGCTTTCAAACAAGGACAACATGCATTCATGTGTGACTGGGTAGAGACTTTAGAGGAGATGGTTGTCTCATCTCACATATTTGGCTATGGAAATTGTATATTAGCCTACATGTACCAAGAGTTATATGAGATAGTTTATGAGTACTCCCACAATATGATAGTAGGGATTGTGATATTGTAGATCTAGACCTGGGAGCACATCCCAGGCACATAGCTGATTATAGACAGACAGGTAGTACTAGAGAATCCTTATGTATATATGTATTCAGGATTCATCGAGTAACCCCATCTGGGTAAGATGGAGTACTCGAACCATGTTTTAGATGATATCACAGTGGTCATATGGAGGCCATACTTGGATTGTGAGGAGTGGACCTTAGATAGGCATCAGATGCCAAACTTTTTTTAGAGTAGATATTTGATTGGTCAGATCTGGTATATTGTTGAGCAATATCTTGTTACTTATGTGATGCGACAGTATGGCCATATACATGGAAGGTCACAGGATTTGAAATCATATGCACACATTCGCAATGAGGAGCCTCTTTGGGGGGCTTGATTAGTATATGAGATTGCACAGTTGGAGATCAGTCAGATGGTCGCAGTTGGGTGGGATTATCTCAGAGATGTTGCAGATGTTGGGTGTACAGATGGATATCTTGCACATTTTTTACAGTATCCCTTTCCTCAGTTCACATATTCTGATGAGGTAGCTCCTCATATAGAGGATGCCTTGGATTATGATCTGGTAGATGATAGACCCATGAGAGGAAGCAGCCAAGCCTAGAGGGATAGGAGAGGTGGGGTGGGAGAGATGGAGGGAGAAATGGGGGACACCCTCCTCCAGACAAAGGTCATGGACATGGCCAAGATGATGGAGATAATGGAGATGATAGGGGTGGTGGCAGAGTTGGTGGTGGAGTGGGTGGCAACAAAGACGGTGCCAGTGAAAGATGGACTCATTTTAGGTTCATGCCTCCATGGATAGATCCAGGTCCATTATTGACTAGAGAGAAGCAGCAACAATAGCAGAGGCCATCAGGACAGGTGTTGAGTGAAGGAGGTGGACCTCCTAGATATGATCCTCCCAGAGATACAGGCAGGGATTTTGGTAGAGACAGAGATGCCTTATCACAGTGTCAGCTCGAGAACATGAGTAGATTAGAGCTTAGATCACTACATTGGATACCTTGTTGGTAGATAGGGATAGACAGTTAGAGGTCATGAGATCTGAGAGATGTATCCATGCCCACAAAGCTACTCATCAGGGCCAGAGAGCTATGTATTATTTTACATTATATTGTGCGGCAATTCCATAGGCACAAAGATCTCCTCTTTATTCCATAGTTAAACAATAGTCAGAGGGAGTGATGCCTCCACTAGCTCATCATGCTAGAGTTGATGCACCATCTCCTCCTCCTCCTCTAGATCAGGGAGAGGGTGACAGTCAGACATGATATTGTACTTTTGATACTTGAGAGATTTTGTATATTGATCCTACTGAGATCATCCATTGTACTGTAGACTTTTGATACTTGTATATCTATTTCATTGTGATCATATTGATACTCTTTATTGTAGACAGTTCCACATTTTTAATTTGTTCCATCACTGATATATATCTGAGATAGTTTTTTTTGATCTTGATATGTTCATGAGTTCTCTTTCTCGATAGATGTTTAGATTGATGCACATGTGATTATGTACTTGGTCTTTTCATGAGTTTAGAATAGATTCATGTGATGACATAATTTATGCTCTTTGATTTATTAATGATATATAAATGTGTTGAGATAATTCTAGATGAATAAGCAGATGTATGTTTTTGAGATTTTCTTTATGCAAATATATGTATGTATGCACTTAGTATGTAAAAGAAATGCAATGCTTAAATGCTTTTTTTTTTATGAAGGAAGTATGTATGCCATGGATATGCAATGACATTAATATCATTAATATAGATTATGTAGTTAACTTGTATTTTCAATGAACTAGGAAATAATTTTGAGCTCAAATCCTTATGCTATTCTAAAATGAATCATGCAATCTATAAATGCATCTACATGTAGACTCTTAGGACTATCACTAATTTGTATACATTGTAGCATTTTTATCATCATTGGGAATTTTTTTAATAGACATCATTGGATAGTACAACTGTCACTAATACCCACAAGGTATCATGAAAGTATGAATACTATGTGTATTGGATGTAATGTGAAAAATAGACCTAAGAATCAAGGCATAGACGCCAGAATGACTTATCAGTTATCTCCTTTTGTTTTAAGAATCATCTTTTGTTCGTGTGTAATGTAAGATATGTGACCCACAATGACCTTCAATATTTATATCCTTAGGTACATAATGTGTCATACACCTTACTTAGATTGTGATTTAGAAACAAACAAGGAAATTGTTTCAACCTCATCTTAGTTTACACATAACAAGGATCGAGACATATGCGGCTATCCACTCATGTTGGAAGCTCTTACCATAAACACCCAAGTTAGGGAAAATTTATAGGATCATTGAAACAATCACCATATGTAGAAAACCAAGAAAAAGGTTATGTCATCTGTCCTTGCGACTCTATCTTTGAATAGACATCATGGAGTAACTCAGAAGACATAAAAATCACCAATTGATAATAAATCAAAGAAAATTCATAACTGCTTACATGCCCCTAGTTTGAAACATCATCAAAACATAAAAGATTCATAATCAAACCAAGATCACTCTATATGTGTTTAAGTAGTATAGAGAAATATCATTGATTCATTTGTTCAAGCATAGTAGAGAATCATCAATCAGAACTTGGAATCAAGTAGTATGTTTTTATGTCTGAATATATGAGATTAACTTTGTCAGCAATTGCAATCCAATGTAGTGATTAGGAACACTATTTGATTAAAGTGTTGAGAAACACTAGTATGATTAAAGTGTTGAGAAACACTAGGATGATTTGTGTTACAGGTAGGTGGTGTTTAAAAAACACCCTTATTTGTGATAGTGATTCTTGATTCAAGTATTGAGAAATATTGTTTTGTAGAAGCAAACCATCCTAGACACGAACCTAGAACAACCTAGTTGATGCAAACCGAACATGCTAGCAAAGATGCCCCTAGTGCATAATGACTATTCCTAAGACACAAATGCAGACAAATCCTAGGAAAGGGTAGGACATTTTAAAGGAATCAAATCCAACTGATAGCACAGATTAGTTTTAGTAGTGCATTGATAGCTGGAGAACAGAGTACAAGTGACACATGTTTGCCAGGTTTTCACCACTCAGAAACGCTTTTAATTTTTTCTACCAAGACGCCTGTTTTCCAGGTTTTTTCCATGGCACTTTTCTCTTTTTCAATTTTTTTTGTTCTTTTATCTTTTTCTTTTTCTTTTTTTGTTAGTATCAAGGTGCCTTTTTGCTAGGTTTTCACTAAGGATACCTTTTTTCAGGACTTTTTCCGCTATTTTTGGATTTCTTCAGGATCAATTTTATGATTTTTTTGGTATTTTTTGATAACTATTTCCACTGTACGGGATCTATCAGCTAGATGTTAAGCGTAGAACCACTTCAAGTGTAGAGTATTGATGGGATCAGGAAGAATATCCCCTTCAGGTGTAGCTAATTGACAAGCTCTAGACCCAAAATTTGCAATGATAACATTATAAGGTTCAAACTTGCCTTTTTGTTCTCTATTTAGCTAGTTTTTAGGATTCTCTCTGAGAACGAGATCCCCCACTTGAAATTGTTGTTGTTTTACCTTCTTATTGTAATCTTTTGATATTTTTTCTAGTACACTTTGAGATGATCGAACACTTGTTTCCTGTGCTCATCAAGTAATTCTAGTGAATGGACCTTATCAATGCGGTATTGTTCATCTGTAACAAGACCTTGGAGAGATACTCACAAAGATGGGATTTATACTTTAATGGGTAGCACTGCTTCTGCGCCATAGAATAGAGAAAATTGTGTGGCTCTTGTTGGTGTTTGGATACTTTTTTTATAGGCCCATAGTGCCAAATTTAGTTGCAAATGCCAGTCTCTGCTAGACTTACTCACAGTTCTATTTAATATTTTTAGAATGTTTTTTTTAAGCCTTAGCTTGTCCATTACCTTGAGGATAATAGATTGAAGAACAATGTTGAGTAATATGAAACTGTGTACAAAGTTCCTTGATATCTTGGTTTTTGAACTGACCCCTATTGTCTGTCACAATAGAAGAGAGTATCCCATACCTACAAATGATGTAGTTCAAGATGAACATAGAAACCTATTTTTCAATGGATTTGATTAGCGGCATGGCCTTGACCCACTTAGTGAAATACTCAGTGGTCATAATGATGTACTTGTGTCCACTTGAATAATTAGGATAAATCTGTCCAACAAGCTCAAAGGCCCATTGCTGAAATGACCAATGTGTTATAAAAGGTATGAGTTCTCTGGCTGGAGAATGGATAAGCTTTCCATGTGTTTGACATTTGTGACATTTTTTAGAGAATTGCACAACATATTTTTCTATTCTAGGCCAATAGTAGCCAACTCTTAATAGTTTCTTAGTTAATGAAAAGTCATTCGAGTGCAATCCACATACACATTCGTGAACCTATTTTGATGAGCGGTCAGACTCTTCTTGTTCTAAAAACCTAATATGTGTACCATCTAGACCTCATATATAAGTTAGTAGTGATGAGGACATAATGCGATGATGTCCTAATTAAAGCTCATTTTTCATTCCTAGATAGGCCATGAGGTAAGGTTTGATTAGTAAGATAAGAAATTATTTTGGCATATCGGGATTGGTATTGGGAATTTAAAGCACAAATTGCTTTGGATTCAGGTGTATCAAAGGCTGGAAAGGATAATTCTTCCACCAAGAAGTCATAGTGGAATTGGTGTTCTTCCAGTTGTAACATGGATGCTAGAGTAGCCATAGCATCTACAGCTTTATTTTCCATTCTTGGTATTTGTTGGAATATGATGAAGAAAAAGTATTTTTTCAAATCTTCTACCAGCTATTTGTAAGGCATCAGTTTATCATATTTTGTCTGATAATTTTCATTTACTTGGTTGATAATGAGTTGAGAGTCACCATACACATGTAACTCTACAATTTTCTATTCCATAGAGAGCTTAAGTCCATTTACCAATGCTTTATATTCTGAGATGTTATTTGTGCATGGAAACATCAACTTATATGCCTTGGGTATCTTTTAGCCTTGAGGAGTGATAAATAGTACCCTTTCTCTAGATTCTTGTTGTGTGAAAGAACCATCAAAATACATCTTCCATGGATATTCAGTTAAGTGCATGATTGTCTCATCTGGAAATTCAATTATCAAAGATGCATCATTGTGCAATAGTGAATCAGCTAGTTGATATGCCAGGACTTGTCCTTTGATAGATCTTCTTTCTACGTACTCAATATAAAATTCACTTAGAATCAAGACCCATTTTTCTAGTCTTCTTGTCAATGTTGTTTTACTCAAGAGATATTTGAGAGGGTCTATTTTTGCAATAAGTTTCACTGTATGCGAGAGCATGTAATCTCAACTTTTGGGATGCAAAAACAACCATTAAGAAAGATTTTTCAATGATACTATAGTTTATTTCATAAGACACCAAGGTCCTACTGATATATTATATAGCTCTTTCCTTTTTTTTTTCATCCTCTTGTGCTAGCAATACTCCAAGCGATGTAGTCGTAGCTGAGATAAAGAGTAGCAGTGGTTTTCCATGAATAGGTGCCATGAGAATGAGAGGAGTAGCCAAGTAATATTTTAATTCTTTGAAGTTGTTTTCACAATGATCATCCCATTTGAAAGTAACACCTTTATGTAGCAATTTTGTGAAAAGTTGCACTCTATTGGCTAGTTGGGACATGAATCTCCTGATGGACTAAAGCCTTCCTTGAAGCATCCTCATTTGACTGATATTGTGAGGAGGTGACATTTCTATTATAAATTTTAATTTTTTGGGGTCTACCTCAATTCCTTTAGCTAATACAATAAAACCTAAGAGTTTCCCTGATTGGACTCCAAATGTACATTTATTTGGATTAACCCTTAGTTGAAATTGCTCCATGTGATCTAGTATCTTTCTCAAGTCTTCAATGTGAGTTGTTCTTATTTTTGACTTGGATAATGTATCATCCACATAGTCCTCCATGTTTTTGTGTATCATGTCATGGAAGATTGTTTTCAGAGCTCTTTGGTATGTAGTTCCATCATTATTTTGTCCAAATGGCATGACGTTCCATAAAAATGTTCCCCGTGCGCATATAAATGTTGTCTTTTCTTGGTCCTCAGGAGCAATCTTAATTTGGTTATAGCACAAGAATCCATCCATGAGTGAATACATTTGATAGCCTATTGTGAGATCTATAATCATATCAATATTTGGTAATGGGAAATTATCTTTAGGACAAGCTTTCTTTAAGTCTCTAAAGTCTGTGCAAATCCTGATAGATTTATCTGTTTTGGAGACTGGTACCACATTAGAAATCCATCCTTCATAAGAGATGACTCTTATGAATCCATCTTTTCAAAAAATTTCCAGCTCTCCTTTGACCAATAATGCCACATGTAGATGCATCTTTCTTAATTTTTGTTTCACAAGTTTAATTTTAGCAACTATAGATAAGTGATGCATTATTAACTCAGGATTGAGTCCAAGCATATCAGTGTAGGACCATGAAAAGTAGATCTTCTTCTCTTTGAGGAATTCAGTGAACTATATCTTTTCTTTTTTTGATAAGGATTGTGCCAGGTGAATAAATTGAGGATCTTCTATTATTCCCAAGTTAACTGGTTGTGTTGGTTCTATCAAAACTAAATATCTTTCTTGAAAGTGCTCAGGGAGGATATCAATAATCTCATCCTTTGGCACCTCTAGGAGGTTTTCACCATCAGATGCATACTTTATTTTTACTATTTTAGAATCTAATAATGCCACAATGTTGTTTTCACCATTAGTTCTTTTCTTCTTTTTATTTTTCAATTTTTTACTACGAAAATTGATATCCTCCTCTAACATGTTCATGCTCCTTGCATTGGTGGAAGAAGGATGGGGTTCACAAGTATTTAGATAATAGGCCAAAGTGTAGTCATTGGGAAAGTTCATGATAGGAGTAGGTTTTTAATTGGTCTAATCAATAAGGTTAGGGGTTACCAAGGATAATGATTTGGAGTTTGGTAAGTACATCATCGCATCAGTGTCAAGACTATTAATTGACAAGACATGTTGCGTTAAGTTAGCTTCTACAATGTTTAGATCATTAAGAGTTGAATCATCATTGTTAGGGTTGTTGTTAGTAATATACAGACCTAACTCTAGTAATGCATCAGTTGAGATTTCTTCTTCTTCTCTCATTAGATTGAAACTCATAGCTTGTATCCTTTGAATGTCCTCTAGACCTAGTAAAGCACCAGTATTTCCACCAACAATCATGGGTAGTGGTATCTCATATGATTCTGGGACAGTAGCAGTGTTAGGGAAAGTGTTATAACTTTCTCCTCTCTCCAATAGAGATGAAAATTTATGAATCACACCTACCTCAATGTCCATGGTAGCATAAGATATGTGATCTCATTCATAATCATGTGAATCTATTATTTCATCATCAAATTTGTTTAAGAACTCAGCAATGGTTACCTGATGTACCCTATTAGCCATTTGTAGATCAAAGTGTGGTAAGTCTAGGATATTTTAAATTTTTACCAATTTCCCCCAGTTAGGATGTACATCTTGTTGTTGGGGTATTTCTTCATGAGTTTATTCTATTTGTTGGACTTCTGGATAGTCTTCTGTTGTTTCCTCTACTTTTTGGACATCAGTTTGTGACAAAAAAGGAACATGATGCTCTTGTTGTGCTACAAAAATAGGTACATATCTTTCTCCATGATATTTAGGATACTCAGTACCGATGTGTAATAATATTTCACAGGTCAATGGTTCAAGTGATGTTTCTTCTTCTTCATTCATCAAAGATTGGACCATCTTTTGAAGTAGGGTTTTCTAAACTGTTATTAAAACCTATCCCTATTTTTTATTTGGTGTTTCTGAATTCCATGTGTATAGGCTCAATGAGTCCTTTTCCTTTATCTCCCTAAATTCCCTTCCCTTTGTATCCCATTTTTTTGAGAAGGTCATATCCTTTACCATACTTTTCTGGGGATATCTCCATATGTTTTACCTTATTTTCTCTCTGTTCTCCTTTATAGAGCCAATCCAAGACTACTTTATCTTATTTTTAATCCTCTTGAAAAGTAGAGGCTCTAACCATATCAGTTGGTTTGTGAATCTCTTGTTCTTTTGATGCAGTAGGTGTGAAAGATGAGGAAGGTTTCCCAAAAGGTCTTGGAGACATGGTAATGTTAGCCAATGACGATGTCATGTCTAGTTTGTATTCCCCCATGCTAGTTTCTTCAAGTTTTAGTGTCTTTCCTAAGCTTATCATCACCATGTATTTAGAGGTTTCATGTATGGATTCTTTTGGGACTTCCTTATTGTGAGGAACCATAGTGTCTACTTTAACATTATTGCAAGAGTAGCTTGAATATGTAGGAATTGTCACTTCCACCCCATTATGTGGGAATTCGGTGCATTGGTGGTAAGTAGATGGAACTTCTTGCATTTCATGTATCCAAGGTCTCCCTAGTAATATGTTATAGGCCAATGGTAGATCAAGAACTTGACAAATCACATTGTTTTTAATTGGTCCTATTCTAATTGGTAAAACAATGAGCCCTTTGGATGATCTTTCTTCTTCATTGTCAGCTTTGATAGTTATCTTGCTGCTTGAATCAATGGTTTATTCTGAAAGACCTAATTTATTAATTATATTGAGAGTACATATGTTCAACCATGCACCTCCATCTATCAATACACATTTTTCACAGGATTTGTGAATCAATAATTCAATGTGAAGGGGTTGGTTATGCGGATGAGTCAAGGACTTGTCATCTTCTTCTGAAAAATAGAGGTAATGTGGAAATGAAATGTGATTGACCATTGCCTGGAACTTGTCTACATCAATGTGTTTTGGAAAATTTTTAGAATATAGGGCTTGTTCAAGAACTTCCCTATGCACTGAAGAGATCTTTAATAACTCAAATATAGAAATTTGAGCTAAGGTCCTTTGAAATTGGTCTACCAAGTTATAGTTTGCAGAGGGTATAATAATTGTTTGTCTTATCACTTCTGGGTTAGGAATTGTGATAACAGGTGTTTTAGAGGATGTCACTTGTTTAGTGAGGAGTTAACTCCTTTGATCATGACTTGTGCTTGGCTTCAAGTCATCACGTTCAAATGTGATGATGTGTCTTTGGCACCTTTAATAGTGATCACATTGATTGATTCACTTTTAATGTCCAACATGTGGATCACATTATCATTAGGGGAGGTGTAATTCACTTTGTTTCCTTTTCCTTTAGAAGCTTCCCCTTTTTCATAGTTAGGGAATGGTTTGTTAAATACCATGTGATCTTTGTTAGTGGTATGTCCTTCCACTTTGATTTTGCCTCTCTCAATAAGATCTTGTATAATGTGTTTGAGCTTAACACAGTCATTAGTCTTATGTCCTTTATTTTTATGAAAGACACAATAGGCATTGTCATTCCACCATCTTGGCTTAACTTCCAGTTCCTATGGTTTCAAATCCGATATTGTGAGGACTTTGTTATCCAAGAGAATTTTCAAAACTATCTAAAGAGGTTCTCCCAATGGAGTAAATATTCTTTGAGGTCTAGAAGTCCATGGTCCATGGTTTACTCTTGTTGTTCTCATTGTTTTCTCTTAGTATTGTGGTTACTACCTTAGCTTCTTTTCTTTCTTGCAAGCTATTGGTTAGATTGAACACCGCTAGTTTAGTGTTTGCATTGGATGATTCTACCAGTTCATCACTAACAACATTCTTGTTCTTGTTCCACCATTTAGGTTTGTTGTTTTAGTTGTTATATTTATTATCACTTTGGAGTGTGATTTTTCCTTTCTTGACCATAATATCTTCGGCACAAATAGTGGTTTTTATAATTCTATCAAATCTAGGTGAATCTTGCATTTGTAAAGCATAGTTCATTTTGGGTACCAAGTTGTTAATAAATATTTCCATCTTTCCAAATTTGGGTATTGCTCTTGAGTACCTAGCAAAGATTCTCCTCCAACTTTGTAAAAAGTGAGTAAAGGATTCACCTATTCTTTGTTTTATGTTACAAAGATCCATCATGGTTACATTATGTTGTATGTTGTAGGAGTAATGTTGGACAAATATTTGTATTAACTCCTCAAAAGATTGCACACTTGGTGTGACTTTGGCGAACCACTCCATAGCATTTCTTCCTAGAATTTCTGGAAATAGCCTCATTAAATAAGTAGGTTCATGAATGTACTCTATACTTAGAGCACAAAATTCTCTAACATGGTCATGTGGATCCGTTTCTCCCATTTAATTTTCGTATCTGGGTCTTGCCATGTTAGGATGAAATGGAACCATGTTGATACTCTTGTCAAAAGGAAATGGACATATGTGTTCCAAAGAGTATTGTTTTGTAGGTTTTATCTTTTCTTGCTTGAGTGTCGCAAGTTATGATTGCATTAAGGTCAATTGTTTGGTGAGAATAGAAATAGGTGTTGGTACCTCCTTTTCCTTTAGTCTCTCAACATCATAATCTTTGGGAAGTCTGACTCGAAGAGAAGCTAAGTGTAGGAAATATTTCTCTTTGTCTTCACCAATGATCTTTTCCAAAGTCCTTTGGAAATTTCTACTATGTTTGAGTTTGTTATAATCTTATTCAGATATGTCTTCATCATTGTCTGAATCAAACAAAGGATGGCCATGATTTTTTTCTTCATGAATACTTTCTCGTTCTTTATGGTCTTGTTCATCATTATATTCCTCAAAAGGTGCACTCCATCCTTGGTGAGTTGCTTCCATTTTGGGTGAGTCTTGATCGAATAGGGGATTGTGAGATGTCTCTCCTTGTTGAAACTTGAGTAACCTAGGAGGTCTCTCTGAATTGTTAGCAAGATATTGATTACATCTTGTGTTACCCATGAAAGTTGGGTCTCAACTTTGTCAAAGGTTTTCCAATAGTGTCAATAGGATTTCAAATTGTCCAAGTATGTGTGTCCAAGTAGTGAAAGAGTGTTTGTGTTTGAGTGAGTGACTCTAGTGTCAGAGGGTTAGAATGCCTTGATAGTGAGCTAAGAATCAAGAGGTTTTGATAAGTGAAAAGACCACACATTTTGGGACCAATTGTGAGAATCCAAAAGGACATGCAAGGTAGACTTCTAAGAAAGTTGTGAAACAACGCCAGACAGACCAGCAAGAGCAACAGGACAAGACTAAAGGACCAAAAGGGTATCCAAAAATAATAAGTTTCTCTGAGTGACACATGTGCAAGTAACCACTATCCCAGATGTGACTCCCTAAATGTGATTTGTGATTTTCCATATGCGAGCTGATGCAAACTAAATGTGAGCTTTGATATGCAGTATGCAAGCAACTTTCCTGTATGCAAGCCAGGAATTACCAAAAGAGAGAAATTTCCCTAGATGTGAGCTAATGCAACCCGAAGTGACCTAGAAATGACCATATGCAAGCCTCTGATGGTTTTGCAATTTTTTTCAATTTTGTCTCAAAGTACATGAAATTTATTCTAACAACAGAGTTTGTCTGAGACTTTCCAGAGAGTTTTAAACAACATGTATGTTAGGGATTGAAATTTATTGCTTGTTTTGAGGAGATTATCTTTTTATTGATCTTTTAGGACACATCAAGCAATGTTTCTTTGTCAAGGTGATTAAACACATCCCTATTCCATAGATTCTAGGCATAGAGTGAAAATCTTTGCTCGTAGACTCAAGTACACACTCACATGCTAATCATAATATGACCATCACCAAGCACGCAATGGCTCCAGTCATGGTATCATATTATCTGAATCCAAATGAAAGTGAGGGCATGAAATGATGAGTATCTTGGGGCAATTACTATTTTCCTTGCACAAAGATTATCACCCTTTCAGAGATAAACTGGGTAGTTTTGACTAAAAAGGTTATTTAATTGTGAGAATTCATTCACAATCGTCTCCCATAGAATTGCACAAGGCAAAATTGAAGCGTATATCTCTATGAGTACTCAAATGTGTGTGGTCTCGCAAGAAATATTAAGGAGGATCTGATCTACACACACTCAAGCATGTTCAAGGAATGATGTCAAAATTCCAGGAACAAAACCGATTATGTCTTCCAAGGCTTTGGCCTACAGGGAAGCATATTATTTATAGTGATTTGGAAGGGTTGGCATAAAACCTATCCTTACTTGGGTCATCCTAGGAGATTTTTTCCTCAACCAACAGGCCCTCTAATGTTTTGAAATCAATGACAAAGGATTGGCGACTTAGGAGTCTAGATTTCTAATTCTTCAAAAGAAGAATAGCATACTATCCTATTCCAAGCCATTTTCTCCCACAAGCACATCAAATATGTTCATTTTCCTTCAAATTTTATAACTCAAAACTCAATCCCCCATGATGATTTTTTTATTCTTCCAACTTAGGAAGAAGAGAAAATCCTCTAGTTGGACTAAGTAATTTTTTTAAACTTGATATTAAGTGCCTATTGTAAAAATTGACAAAGCATATGAAAGAAAAGTTTGTTTTGTTCAATTTCCCCAAATTTAAATGAGTTGCTTGTTCAATTACTTCCCAAAATTAGACAATTATGCTTGTTCAATTTCCCTAAACTTAGTGATTTGCTTGTTCAATTACTTTCAACTTTATAAAAGTGTGATTGCGTGTTCATTTTCCCCAAATTCTTATCAAGTTATAAATTGAATTTTGAGTTTCTAATTTTCCTTAAAGGAAAAGAGCATAATCCTCTGATCAATTTAATAAGTGATAGAAAATATTCTTAAGTTTGAAATCTTTTAAAAACAAAGTCAAGTTGAGTGATTTGGCAACCTGCAAACCACGAATTAGTAGTTGCCTTCCAACTTTTTAACAAAAAAGCCTCTGATAGCAACCTGCAAGCAAATGTTAGTCTATTCAAAACACAAAAATAGTCATGGTTAGAAAATTAGTGGTCAGATTTTTAAATTTTTAACTAAACCAACCAAATGCAACTTCCTTTATGGGATGCGATCCTAGAAATTCTGGATGCGATTAATGATTCTAAAAATGAGCCTTTGCACTAAAGGTGATATAGAATTTACCTAGTGCGAGCTTTCCTTGGATGCGATTTGGGATATACTGGATGTGATGAGAAAAATTTGGGATGCGATGATGTTTCACGAATGTGAGCCTTTGCAACTAAAGGCAATCTTTGGCAACTAAATGCGACTCTGGACCTGAAAATAGAGAACACAAATTAGCAAAAATAGACTTAGAAAAGAGGATAAATCCAAGGATTTTCTCCACAGTGGGTGCCATAAATGTGTGTGTATTTTTTGGACCTGCAAGTTGCAACACAATACTTCAATATGTCATTACATTAGTGATAAAAGCATGAAATAGGAGAGTAAAAGCACATAGAAATCACTAAAATAAACATGTTTCTCCCTATCTAAGAAGAATTTGATAAATTCTATAAGTTTCCCTCAGATTATGCATAAATCAGTGACACATTCATGCTTAGAATGGAATATTTAGAGAGAATTCAAGCTAAATGCTCAAAAAAGTTCATTTTAAGTACACCAAATGAAATATTATGCAATCCTAAGAATATTGAGCTAAAATGCATTAAGAAATTAGGACAACATAAGTTTGCAAATGAAATTCTAAAATTAAGGGCCCCTTGAGCTCCAAATTCATTCCTTTTATAGAAGAGTTTGAGGAATGAGAGGTCAAGATTAAGTTTGTGAAGAGAGGTGGAGATTGAATCCCCGGTGATCTATGTGAGGTGATCCAAGTGATTTAACTCTCATTGGCTAATTGATTGACTTTCCATTTTGCAAGTGAGGAGTTGTAATTAGGAGGTTTTATTTAATTCTTTTTAATTAATTACTTGAGCCATGTAGTTAATTATTTTGATTTAATTGTTTTAATTTTAATTGGCTAAGGAAATTAATGTGAATTGGTGATAAGATCATTTCAATTTTGAGGAAATTAAATTTGATTTAAATGAATTATGCCAATTAATTGAGGAATTGTCTGACATAATTAGGGGTATGATCACACTTAGGGAAAATAGGGTCTCTAGTCAGAGTAGACCAAATTAGGGTGGTTATAGAAATAATCCTTTTTCCAAGGAAAAATGTCCCTCCACTTATACTCTTTCTGTCATCCACACTACCTGCCCAATCAGCATCAGTATATGTATGTAAGATAAAATCATTAATTTTTCATACCATAACCCATACTCTATTGTTCCTTTCAAGTATATGAAAATTCTTTTCACAGAAGCAAGGTGCATCTCTTTAGGATTTGCTTGATGTCTCGGTACAATTCCAAGTGCATTTGCAATATCTGGTCTGGTGTGAGTTAGATATTGTAGACCTCCAATCATTGATCTGTATTTTGACTGAAAAACATTCTAACTCTCATCAGTATTTGTAAGCTTATAACCAGTCACCATGGGTGTCCCAACTGGTTTACAATATTCCATTCCAAATTTATTCAACATTTCCTTAAGATACTTAGTCTGGGAAATAAAAATTCCATCTTTATTCTGATTTATTTGTAAGCCAAGGAAATTTTTTATTTCACCTATCATAGACATCTCAAATTTATTTGCTATTTCTTTAGAGAACTTCTTACCCATTTCATCATTTCCTCCAAAGATAATATCATCTACAAAAACTTCAATTATCAAAATTCCCTCTTTACTGGTTCTCAAATATAAGTTACTGCTAGCATTACCTTTTCTGATCTTAATTCTGTTCAAGGTATAAATAGTAGTACCAACAACTTCTCTTCATTTAATATGTGACACATTTCCTTCTAGCAGCATAGTTCTAGAAACATCCAATATTGTTATGTTTCTTTGCTCTAAAATCTCATTCTGTTGTGGTGTTTTAGGAGCATATATCTATCTGTATATTCCATGCTCTTTGCAATAGTTGTTAAACATATCTAAAGTAAACTCACCACCTCTATTTGATCTCAAACATTTTATCTTCAATCCAGACTCATTTTCAACTTTAGCTTTAAAGATTTTAAACTTGGCAGAGGCCTCAAATTTTTCTCTAAGAAATGCAACCCATATCATTCTAGAAAATTCATCAACAAAAGGTATGAAATACCTTTCACCATAATAAGATCTTGTTCTAAAAGGACCACACAGATTTGTGTTCACCACATCCAACTTCCCTTTAGATGAATAAGATTTTCTTTGAAAACTACTTCGAGACTGTTTTCCCATTACACACTCTCTACACATGGTGTTAGATGGTTTCACAATATTTGGTAGATCTCTAACAACATTCGTCATACATGCCTTTACAATATTATCAAATTTTACATGACATAATCTTTTGTGCCATAACCAACTGTCATCAATATTCACAATAAAACATGAAGTCTCAGATGTATTCAATTCAAATACATTACCTCTTGATTTAGTACCAGATGTGATTAAGTCTCTTGTCTTACTTCTGATAGAACATTTCCCATCAATGAACTTCAGTTGATAAACCTTGTTTACAAGTTGTCAAACATTTATAAAATTATGCTTAAATCCATCAACAAGCAGTACATTGTCAGTATTAGTCTTTCCATCTAGAGAAATAGATCATACTCCAATGATAAGATTTGGAGTATTATCACCAAATCTTACTACACCACCATCATACTTACTAAGTTTAAAAAACTTATTTCTATCACCAGTCATGTGATGTGAACATCCACTATCTATGATCCATTCAAATTTCTTCTCAACATGAGATACTAAGGATTTTTCTTCACGAATAGGTTCATCATCCTTAATATAAATAAATCCAATCTCATCATAATCAATAGTGTCATCATCAATAACACCTTAAATATCATAGTAACATTCTTTATTCTTTGAATAATCAGGTTTATAAAACTTAGGTTTGTGTTTAGGAACTCTTGTAGGACATCTCGATACAAAATGACCAATCTTGTTGTATGAAATTTTTTTTAGAGGTAGCTTACCTTTAAACTTACCTTTACCTCTCTTTTCTCTTCTTGCAATCAGGGAAATAATTTCATCTTTCTTTCTTCTTCTTGTATCTTCTCCCATTCATCAACATAATCTCCAAGCTCTTCTTTCGGATTACTTCTTCTAGTACTTGGTAGACTTGATAAGGTCTTTTTGCTACCATGAACAATTGCCTTGAATTTTGATTCAGTCTTCAGTAGAGAATCTCCTAGCTCTATACCCTTAAAGGTAGTTAATTTTCCAATCAACATCTCTCTATTGAAGTTCCTTGTCAAAGGTATGATTTCTTCTATTGCTTGCACTTTAGTTTTGTATACAGGTGTTAGGGATCTGAGAATTTTTGCAATCACTTATTCCTCACTATAAGTACCTCCAGAGTTTCTAATGCTAATAAAAAATTCAGTAACTCTCTGCACATATGCTCTAATATTCTCATCATCTCTCATTTTTAGTATTTCCATCTTTGTCTTCCAATTCTGCAACTTTTCTTGCTTTGTAAACTTGTGTCCTTCATACAGTGCTTCTAATCTGGTCCAAATTTCATGTGAAGAATCTAAATCTTTTACCTCCATGAGTTCACATTTAGAAAGTGCACTAATTAATGTTTCTCTTATTACCATATTATATCAAAATATCTTATTTTCTTCATTAGTAGCTTTATCCATTTCATCCTTAGCCTTCATATGTACATCATTCTTTGTAATCATCCAATATTTGATTATCAAGCATAGAAAATGTGTTCTCATCTTGTTCTTCCAACTGTCAAAGTTTTCGTGATCAAACTTTAGACTAAACTTTAGACTATCCTTCTTATATAATACCATCTTTCAGGATCACCTCAATCTGTTAAGCTTTCTCTCTAAGGACCAGTAGCTCTGATACCAATTATTAGGAATAACAGTCCACCAACACAACTAAGAGGTGAGTGAATCAGTTGTGAGATGGATTATTAAAATTTAAACCTTATAAACCAAAACTTTAATCCAAATGATAACATAGTAAATACAAACAACATAACAGATTCCTTTGTTGTCAAGGAAACCATGTTAAAGATAAAACCCTGATGGGAATTAGCACCCATAAATAATGTACTGAGAGTATAGTATCCATGTTAAAATATTTGGCTATGTTAGGAGCTTATTGATGCATTACAGTTTATAGTCCTTGTTAGAGGACATACCCCATTATAATTCAAGAGTAAAAATAGGATCACTACCCAGGAAAACTACCTAAAGAAGGTTAAATCCACCCCTAGGACTCACTTTCTGAAATACAAAGTATACAAATATACAATCTAGTGAACTGTCTGACAGCAACTTTTTGACAAAAATTGTATGTTCTTGATCAGTTTCAATGAAGTAATACAATCAAAATCTCTACCTTACATCCAACAGACACAAGATTTCAGCTTCCACAATTTCATTTCCACTTCACATACATAAATTTTTCAAACAAGAAAAGATTTCTCCTATATACCCTATTACAATGATCAATTAGGTCAGCCAATTAGGCTTTCCCAATATACAGATGAATATATAACCCCTTTATAAGATACATATGGTATCTATAACAAGTAAACATTAATTACAATTCATCAAATATAATTCAAGATCTGTAATCCACCCTCGCAAATCACAATACATGCTTCATCTCCAAAATCGGCCTCAAATAGGTCTCCTCTAGATCACATGCCATGAATAATGTCACCAAGAGTCCTATGAATCACAAAACATAAAAAAAATTCCTCAGCATGCCTTCTATCATCCCATAAGTTCACATAACTAGGATCCATGTCGCACGCAATTTATCCTTGAAACACAGAGACTAACTCTGTCACACTTCTCTGTTATGGAAGAGTATCTAGTCTTCACTAAAACATATGTAACTTATTTAATATTTCATCTTAACACATGTGATATTATACATAAGATCACAACAAATGCTTATACACATCCCTATCTTCACATGCTTTGGATCATTCATACAGTACCTGTACACTTCTGTCACTCATCCAAGTAATAGTAATAAATAGTTTTTTTAGTCCTGTTAGAAACATATGTTGACATCAGTGACAAAACATGAATGTCAACAACAACAATGGAGCCAATTCCAACACAAACAACCAACTCCACTAGACCCATAAGCTAGCAATAATCCTAGTCACCCAAAATGTCTAAGTACTCCTACATCATCCCCATTAAACACACTCACCAATTGCAAAAACCCAGCTTGGTCAGCTGACAAATACAATGCAGTTGAGGAACTAAATAAAACAAAGGGAAACATATCCATATTTGACATACTGCAAGGCTTCCCATCTCAAAGGGAAGCACTCTTGAGGTCCCTAGATCACTCAAGACAAGGTATGAGTACTAGAAATACAAAGTCTCACACATCTAATGTCAATACCTCAGAAGCATTCCCCGTAATGTTCAAAGACAAGATAGAAGTACCACCATTCTTGATAATTCTACATATGTTTGAAAAAAAATTCACAACTTCCTAATTGATTCATGAGATTCATGTAACATCATGCCTCTATCCATCTACCAAAAACTAGGAATGGTCCCTTAGATGAAAAACTGGGTAGTAATACAATTATACAAGAAGGAGGTCAAAGTGATTGGTGTACTCAAAGATGTGGAGATCCAACTGGTTGTTGATCAACGAGTACAAGAGTACATTAATGTATGCATCATAGATAATATGGAGACTTATGGGATGTTACTCAGTCGATAATGGACCAAATGTCTAAGAGGATGGTTGTCCACTAATATCACCCAGATATGGCCACCCTAGAAGGGATTAAACAATCAGATCAAGATTGATTTTGAGCCCAAACTAAAGAAAATGATCACAAATTACAATGCCCCAAACAAAGTCTTCTTCACTCAAACTGATCTGGGCACTTATCAGATGGATAATGTCCTCATGTTCCAAATCAAAGAGGTTGAAGGAATGGATCACAATCCTATAAAAGTTACGCAAGAGTTTCACATTGGTGACTACATATTTCAAAGTTTTATCAATAATAAGATGACAAGCCTGAGGCATTTAGGTCAAGATGTGGATCCCAACATCTTATTGTGGTCAGGGTATTGTTGATTAAATCAGGAGAGTCACTTAGAATTCACATGTGCAAGCCATCAGGATGCTCTGTCACGAGTGCTGGCTCAAATTTCCCTACCAATAAAACCAAGAAAGGGCCAAGTTCCAAAAGATAAGAGCCCCATAATAGTGGATGATCCTATGCCAAGTATAGATGGTCCACCAGATCATGTCACCTGAATAGGAATTCATAATGAAGGATCAGAATCTGATAGAAGGAGCCCTACTCCCAGTATATGCAGTAAATGGAGCACTTCAGATGATGATGTCTTCATTCCCTACAAGAAACCTCAGTCATCTCTAGGAAATATAGAGGCAAAATCTTCAGATACCGAGAATGCAAGAGGAAAGGGAAAAGAGGGAGTGATTTCTTCATATAGCAAAGGGAGAAAAGAATAAAATCCTAGGACATCGGAAGCCCCAGGCAAGTTTTGACCCAAGACAACCTCAGCCAAAAAATAACAAATATGGAAGTTACGCTTCGATGGTCCAAGTGAAAACAAGGGGTCGGTGTTGGGATCAAACTAATTAACCCAAGAGGTAAGTCCTATGTTGCATATAGGCTGCAATTTTTGTGTACTATCTTTTAGAGTAATAAGTTAATTTATTTATTAATTAAATCATTATGATTTAATTATTAAAGTCACTAATTATCTCTAGTTCACTTAAGCTATACTTTAGGCATATAATAATTAATTCTTTATTAATTAATATCATGCAACCTAGGTTTTATCTCTTTGTATTTGTTAATTAATTCTGATTGATCTTGAATCATCTTGTATTCTATATTCTATTATTGAAACAATTGAGGATGTTTCCTCTTTCAAAGATTTTTTATTTCTAGCCTCCATATCTTTTGCTTCTCTCTTTCTATGACAGGTGTTTGGATGCAGGTGATTCTTGGGAGTTGTAGGGTTGATAGTTTTTCATCAACTCCAATATCCTATCAAGCTCCAGATCTTCATGCCCTTGTTCTCTTCATGAGATATTTGACCTTGTTCTTCAAATATTTTTTTTTCAAGAGGTTTTTTACTTTAGGTTTTTGTGGATCTAGGGGGAGTTATTTTTCAGAGCACTTTGGGCAAAAACCAACCTCACGGTTGCGTCCGGAAGGCCCAAAAACCTCTATTTTCATATCAGGCTCATCCAATTTGGACATAGTTGAAATTTGGGCCCTCTTTTTTGCATGCACAAACTTGGCATGCTTTTCGAGGAACAATACCTTAGTTTTCACGTTACCTTGGTTTCTATTCCACCTAAAAATTCATGCCACCAAACTGGCAAAGAAAAAAAAACCAAAAAATGCTAAAATTTATTCTTTTTTTTTCTTGGTATCCCTGCCAAATTTGACCAAAATTTTGGCAATTTTGCTAGATTTAGCGCATCGTCAGATTTAGTGGAGCTCCACCAAATTTAGCATGGGCTTCTTGAATTTTTTCTTGTTTTCGAGCCCTCTTTGGGTTTTTTCTTGCATCTTGAGCCAACAAAGGCATTTTTGGCCAAATGATAAACGAGATATCGTAAAAAACTTGGTTCTGAGCCCGACCTAATTTTGCAAGTTTGGTTTTCTAATTTCTCCATCTTGCACAATTTTTTGCTAGTCAAAATCAGGGTTCCCTTTTGCACTTTGGGAGCCATATCTTTCTCATTTGGGCTCTATTTTATGAATTCCACACATCATTAGAAACTTGGTTTTGTGCTCTTTCTTCTTGTATGGGTCTCATCATCCAGAATTTGCTCCAAGTACATTTTATTTAAGTTTTTTATTTTTTTCAATCTGGTGAATATCTTGGATGTTTCAGGTCTTGGGATCATTTTCCTTGCATGGGATGACTCCTTTTCAACTATTACTCATATTCATACAACTTTTTTTTATCATTCTTGAGCATTGTAGACATCTATTTCTATAGCTTTTCTTTTTCTCAAACACACTGGGATAAAGTGTCATCTAATGCATGCTTTGGATCTTGGACATTTTTGTGCTTATTTGTACTTGCACTACATTATAAAGCGTCATGGGGGGGTTTGATTTTTTTTAATTTGGTATCTTCCTTTTTCAAGTGAGTGTTCCTTCCATGACATTAGCCTCATGATGTGTGTCAAGATAGTGTTTCCTCCATGTCACCATCCTTTATATGTGCTTGTACTTTCTTTTGCACTTTCTGTGTTCCTATTTATTCATCATGTAGTTATTCTTGGCAGTCTAATTCAGTGTACCTATCATGCCTCTCCTTTCTCAACATTATGGGAGGGTATCTCTTTTTGGTTCTAATGCTTCCTTGGTTCGATGGAGTGAACTATGTATTCAATATTTGTTCCTACGTACTAGGTGGATGCAATGGCTGGGTACCTATCCATTTTGGTGAGATGGATAATTTACCATATGGACACTCCTTCATTCCTATTTTGGAGGCATCCTTCTATCTTTGATTGATCAGCTCTTTAGACTTTATTTACAGTCCTCTCTCCTTGATCATGTTCTATTACAGTGGCGGTTTCAAAAATTATTTTTTGACAGTATTTCTAGCTTCATGCTTTAGTGATGTTCTTCATGTTCTTCCTTTGTTCCTATCTTCTGGGACATTCTCTAGTTTGGAGGCTTCTTCAGTCCTTCACTAGTCTTCATCTCTTTTTGGAGAGGGGTTTTTCCCACTAAGTTTTCTCCTTTTCTCCTCTTTAAAGAGATTTTTTATACTTGGGTACCTAATCAGACCATGTTACTAGGACCCATTTCCTGCTTTCAATAGTTGTTTCTAGGTTTTTAGCTTCTCCCTAAGTTTATCATAAGGGGGTGTTAGAGTAATAAGTTAATTCACTTATTAATTAAATAATTCTGATTTAATTATTAAAGTCACTTATTATCTTTATTTCACTAAGCTAAACTTTAGGCATATAATAATTAATTCTTTATTAATTTTTATCATGCAACCTAGGTTTCTCCCCTTTTTAGGGTTTTGATCACCTTTTATAAGGTTTGATCTCTTTGTATTTGTTAATTAATTTTGATTGATCTTGAATCATCTTATATTCTATATTCTTTTATTGAATCAATTAAGGCTATTTCCTCTTTCATAGATTTGTTGTTTCCAACCTCCATAGCTTTTGCTTTTCTCTTTCTGTGTCAGGTGTTTGCATGCAGGTGAAATTTGGTAGCTGTATGGTTGATAGTTTTTCATCAACTCCAATATGCTATCAGAGATCCAAATCTTCATGCCCCTATTCTCTTCATGAGAGATTTGACCTTGTTCTTCAAATATGTTTTTCAAGAGGTTTTTTGCTTTAGGTTTTTGTGGATCTCGGGGGAGTTATTTTTGGGAGTACTTTGGGCACAAAAAAATCTCACAGTTGCATCTGGAAGGCCCAAAAACCCCTATTTTCATATAAGGGTCACCAATTTGAACACAGTTGAAATATGGGCCCTTTTTTTTTACATGCATGACCTTGGCATGCTTTTCGAGGCAAAATGCCTTAGTTTTCACATCGCCTTGGTTTCTATTCCACCTAGAAATTCATGCCACCGAACTGGCAGAGAAAAAAAAATTCAAAAAAATGTTAAAATTTCTTCTTTTTTATTGGTGCCTCCTCCAAATGTGACCAAAATTTTGGCAATTTTTCTAGATTTAGCAGCATCATCAAATTTAGTGGAGCTCCACCAGATTTAGAATAGGTTTCTTGAAGTTCTTCTTGTTTTGGAGCCCTCTTCAGTTTTTTTCTTGCATCTTGAGAAAACGGAGACATTTTTGGCCAAATGAGATATCGTCAGAAACCTGGTTCTGAGCATGACCAGATTTTGCAAGTTTGGTTTTCTAATTTTTCCATCTTGCAAGGTTTTTTGCCAGTCAAATTTAAGTTTCCCTTTTGCACTTCGGGAGCCATATCTTTCTCATTTGGGCTCTGGTTTCTGACTTCCACACATCATCAGAAAGTTGGTTTTAGTCTCTTGCTTCTTGTATAGGACTCCTCCTAGAACATGAAAACGGAATAAAGGCTTTGATGGTGGAAGGTGAATCATAGTTGATCATCAAAAAAATCTACAGTCAGTATTCTTGTAATGACAAAAGACTATCAGCTTACCAAAATAGGGCATGGGATTTGATTGAAGACTTTGAAGCATTCAATATTAAGTCCATCACAAGAAGGAAGAATATCATGGTTGATTCCCAAGCCGTGTCGGCCAATTCATTACACTCAATGGAGAAGTCCAAACTGAAGAAGTTCTCGATATAACGTATTGCATCCCTTGTTATCTAGGATAATATTATGAGCTTCCAATTCTTCCAAGATGACCAACACATCCTTCAGTTTATCATGTGCTCAGGTGTGCTTGAAAAAAAAATTCTAGACAAAGAAAAAGAAGAACTCGAGGAACATGCCAACCCTGAAATTCTTGATGAGCATGGCATCATAAACCTGAGAACTAATTCCATGACCAAAGGGATGGTGGAATTGGAAAGAATTTTTGACAATGATGGGACTGTCGCAAAGAGACAACTAGATATTATAACTGAAGGCAAGGAGTACGAAACATAAAACCTAGGCACAGAGGATGAGCTCAGAGAAGTCCACATCAGGAAAGTGGGCACTGAGGATGAGAAAAGAAGAATGGTTCAACTCCTCACTGAATATCAGGATGTCATAGCATGGAGCTACTAGGAATTGAAAACCTACGACACCTCATTCATAGTCCATAATATCCCCTCAAACTAGACTCTAAACCTTTCTGACAATGTCAAAGGCCAGTAAACCCAACAATGGAGCCGTTGATATAGAAAGAGGTCCAAAAACTACTGGATGCCAATATTATCTTTCCGATTTGACATTCCATTTGGGTCGCAAACTTGGTACCCATGAGGAAAAAGATCGATGAGATTTGTTTTTGTGTGGATTTTCAGAACCTGAACAAGGATTCCCAAAAGGACAACTATCCACTACCATCTCTTAACGAGGTGTTACAAGTGGTAAATGGGTCAAAAATGATGTCCTTCCTAGATGGCTACTGTGGCTACAATTAGATGATGGTACAAGAAGAGGATAGTTTGAAGATAGCATTCACCACTAAGTGGGGAACCTTTTCCTATCGAAAGATGTCATTTGGTTTAATTAACATTGGAGCTACTTTCCAAAGGGTGATGGACATTGCTTTCAAAGATTTAGTGGGAAAATGCATCATTATTTATATGGATAATCTTAGTGTTCTTCAAAAAACAAACAGATCATGTAAGGGACCTAAGGAAGGTCCTTCAAAGGTGTATGAGGTATAAGATCTCTCTCAATCCAAAGAAGTGTGTGTTTGGGGTCATAGAAGGAAAAATGCTCGGGAAAATAATCTCTAAAGATGGGATAGTGATAGACCCTGAATGAGTGCAAGCCATTCTCAAATTAACACAACCCCGGTGTTGAAAAGAATTAAACTCTTTCTTTGGAAAGATAAAAGTTTTTAGGAAGTTCATCAGTGGTTTTTCTAAAATAGTAAAGTTTTTGAACCACATGCCAAAGAAGGATGCCAAAATCGAATGGATCACCTTGGTGAGATAGTCATTTGAAGAGATAAAACCCATAATTTCCATGACCACCATCCTTGTCAGCCCAAATTACACCTTACCCTTTAAAGTGTATTCTTTTTCTTCTCAAAATTCATTCGCAGGAATCCTCACACAAAATAGCGATGGTGAAAGTGAGAGATCGATAGTGTTTATGAGTTGCCTCATTAAGAACACTAGGGTCAGATACCCAAATCTAGACAAACATCCTTTTTCCCTGGTCAAAGTAGTAAATAAGTTCTGACACTATATTCTAAGGATAAAAGTGTTTGAAATAGTCCCAGGTGTAGCGGTAAAATCCTTGCTAATGAAAAAAGACTTAGGCGAAAGAAAGGGGAAATGGACGGCTATCCTACAAGAGTTTGACCTCAAAATTTAGCATATGAAACTGGTAAGAGGCCAAGGCCTGACAAAGATGATGTCTGAAGTAGAAGAAGGTTTTATATGCCAGACCTACACAAATTAAGGTTTTATATGAAATTCTTACATGCATAAAAATTGTCATTTATAAAAATGCAACTATGATGGTTTGTAGCTAAGATGTCTAGACAGGCTCAAAGAGAAACAAGTCCTAGTTGATTTTTATGACAAATATGCAATGGGCCATGGGTCCCCTGAAGCCACTATTCACCAAATCCTGAGAGCAAGATACTACTGGCCGACAATATTTAGAGACACCAATGAACATGCACTAGTACAAAAACAACAATATATGACCAAATAAACTACCAAAAATTGTAGATAAATGACCAAATTTGGTCACGTGACCACTGGTAGTTTATTGCCGGTCATTTATCTCGTGACCAAATTTATGA
>MU226022.1:924322-935697 GCA_018584345.1 Thuja plicata
AACCATAAGGATATGAATATGACTTATCATCGGATAAAATGTAGGAAACGAACGTAAGCACCAGGGCACAAAAGCCAAGATGACCTGAACATTGTTTCCAGTTAATGTTGCAAGAGTACACCTGTATCGAGGCATTCAAAGCCAAGATAACCATGAGTGTGATCATGCGTAAACATACAGATCAATAACAAGCAAAACAATAACAAATAGAGCAATAACAAGCAAGGAGATAGTACCGACCTCACCATGGCGTACAAATAAACAAGATCGAGGGATGTGAGGCTGTTCCACCTTATTGCGGGAGCTCTTATCACATACACCTTGTTTATTTTATGTTGTCGAATCATTGGGACTATGCCAACAAGCAGTAGACAAAGAAAATGTCAATGAAATCCATAAGAATAGACAACATACAAAGAAATATTCAGGCATAGCTCAGCCTGTCTTAAAGTTTTCAAATGTAGATGTGTATGAGGTGTTGAAAAACACCATTGTGATTGTGCGTGCATTGTGTTTGAATGTTATCAGTAGATGTTTACATGTGAGATATCTGATATGTGTTAAAAATAAACACAGATGTGTCCAAAGATAGTGTTAAAAAACACTGTTATGGTGGTGTTGAAAAACACCATATTGTGTCAGTAGCAAGTTGTCCTTGAGAAGTGACAAGATTACTGACTCAAGTATAAACTAGAGATGTGATTAAATGGGGGCCCTATGCCCCCAAGTAACGATGACTAACTTGACGTATGTTGTGAGGAAAAATAAGATGTGATTTCGCCCAAGCGTATGGCGTTGAATCAATGACAAGTCAGGAAGGTTCACAAAGGAACTAGAGTGTCACAAAAGTAACTGAAATATATGTACAAAATAAAGCATAGAATCGTCAAGATTGAGTATCGATAGATAGAGTGTGTGAGTATAACCCCAACTGGAATGGATGTGAGAAATCTCGAAAGAATAGCGATAGTAGGTAGACACAGGGAGAACCACTGGTGACTACCGCGAGAGAGATGCTCAAAAAGAAGTGATCATGGTATAAGCTATACATCAGTAGGCAGACACAGTGAGAATCACTGGTGACTGATGTTAGAGAGATTCTCAAGAATAGAGAGCTCTGTATAAGCTAAGGGACAGTAGGCAGATGCAATGAGAATCACTGGTGACTGTCACAAAGTAGATCCAAAAGATAATAAGACAATGCCCCCAAGACTAGGAGGGTTGCCCTGAGAGTATGACCAGTTTCAATCCATGTGAGTTGGTGTCTTGACAGGAACTGTAAGCAAAGGAAAGCATGAATGCGGGAAAGAAAATGCGTGAATCCAAGGGGTGCTATGATAGATATAGAATTGTGGAACAAGAGGTGCCTATTTACTAGGTTTTCACCTTCTTGGCAGAAATTCTTTTTTTTGCTACCATGACGCCTGTTTGCCAGGTTTTCATCAATGGCACCTTTTTCTCTTTTTCTTTTTTTTTTTTTGTATTTTTCAATTTTTTCAATTTTTTTGTATTTTTGGAATATATGATTTTTTTGGAGATACATCAAAGCGCCTCTTGCTAGGTTTTCACTAAGATGATCATTTTTTCAGGACTTTTTTAAATTTTTAGGATTTTTTCAGGACTTTAGTATATACACGAGCATACTGAAGATGTCTCAGCTGTAGAATCGCTTCAAATGAAGAGCGTTGATGGGCTCCTTGAGTTTTTCTCCTTCAGTAGTAGAGAGTTGATAGGTACCAGACCTAAACACTATAGTAACAATATATGGACCGAGCCACTTAGGTTCAAACTTTCCTTTCTGGACCCGATGTTACTGATTTTTAGGGTTCTCTCTCAGAACAAGATCACCCACTTGGAAGTCTCTTGGTCAGACCTTCTTGTTACAACTTTTAGACATCCTCTTTTGATATGCTCTCAGGTGATCGAATGCAACTTGGCGACGTTCATCAAGTAATTCCAGCTCTTGTAGACGAGATATTCTAGTATCTTCATCAGTGATGAGGCCTTTCAGAGAGACTCGCAAAGAAGGAATCTCGACCTCAATAGGTAACACCGCATCTGCCCCATAAACTAATGCATAGGGTGTAGCTCATGTTGGTGTTCTAATACTTGTCCTATATGCCCAAAGAGCTGGACTTATCCAGCGATGCCAGTCTCGTCCGGATTTATGTACTGTGCGATGCAGGATCTTAAGGATTGTTTTGTTGGAAGCTTTCGCTTGTTCATTACCTTGAGGATAATATATGGAAGACCAGTGTTGAGTAATTTTGAACTTAGAGAAAAGTTCTATCAAATCCTTATTTTTAAACTGTCCCCCATTATCTATGATAATCGCTGAGGGTACACCATGCCTGCAGATGATGTAATTAAGAATAAACATTGATACTGTTTTTCCATTGGCAATGGTGAGAGGGACTGCCTCAACCCACTTAGTAAAATAATCCGTAACTGTAATGATAAACTTATGTCCGTTAGAGGATGAGGGGTAGATTTGACCCACCAAATCAAAGGCCCATTGCTAAAATGGCCAGAAAGTAATAAATGGAATCAGCTCCTTGGCTGGAGTGTGAATCATATTTCCATGTAATTGACATTGTTTGCAGGACTTGGCAAACTGCGTTGCTTCTTTTTCCATATCTGGCCAGTAGTAACCAGCTCAAATAAGTTTGCGAGCCAATGTTAGGTTGTTAGAATGTGACCCACAGATGCCTTCGTGCACCTCTACTAATTCTTGTTTGGACTCATCGGGTTCTAAACACCTAAGGAGGGTACCATCTAGACCATTTCTATACAAGTCATTAGCAATGATGACGAACCGTGAAGCACTGTGGATCAGGTAACGTTTCTCATTCTGGGAGTAAGTGTCTAGAATGATCTGGGCACGTAGGTAGGAGAATATGTGGTGGTAGCGGGAAGAGTCGTGTCCTATGATAGAAAAAATCATCCAGGAGTTAGGGAGTCATAGGCGGGGTAGCATAATGTTTCCACTAGGAATTCGTGTCGGAAATCATTTTCGGGCATTTGCAGCATAGAGGAAAGAGTAGCCATGGCATCTGCTACTTTGTTATCTGCCCTCGAAACCTATGAAAATGTGATGTGAGTGAAATACTATTTAAGATCATGAACCATCCATTTGTAGGGTATCAACTTATCATCTCTTGTCTGATAGATATCATTAACCTAATTGATGACCAATTGGGAATCTCCAAGAACATTCAGTTCATCCACGCGCCACTCCAGGGCGATCTTCATACCGTTGATGAGAGCTTCATACTCAGCAATGTTGTTTGTACAAGAAAACATCATTTTGTATGCTTTTGGTAATGAGTATCTTTGAGGTGTAATGAATAAGATCCCAGCACTTGACCCCTGTTGGGTAAATGAACCATCGAAGAACATAGTCCATGAGCGATGTGTAAGCAGGAATATGGACTCATTTGGAAATTCAATACGTAATCGTTGATGATCGACTAGAGGTGCCTCCGCCAACTGATCTGATATTGCCTGGCCCTTAATGGCTTTCCTTTCAACATACTCAATATCGAACTCACTGAGAATCATGACCCATTTAGCTAGTCTACCTGTGAGGGTAGCTTTACTGAGCAAGTACTTCAGAGGGTCAATCTTAGCAACCAAACGCGTGGTATGAGCCAACATATAGTGTCGCAATTTTTGTGAAGAAAACACTACTGCAAGGAAATATTTCTCTATAGTAGAGTACTTTGTTTCATAGGAGACCAAAGTATGACTAATGTAGTAGATAGCCCTTTCTTTCTTGTGCTAATCTTTCTGAGCCAATAAGATACCCAATGATGTGTCTGTAGTAGATATGTAGAGTATAAGTGGCTTCCCATGAATGGGAGGCATCAAGATAGGCAGGTTAGAAAGATACTGCTTGATTTGTGTGAACCCTTCATCACATTATTTAGTCCATTGGTAAGTCACACCTTTGTGTAGAGTCTTGGTAAATGGTTGTGACTTATCTTCCAGTTGAGAGATGAAACACCGGATAAACTGTAGGCAGCCTTGAAGTCCTCTCATTTTTTTGATATTCTTAGGTGGTGGAATTTCCATAATAGCTTGTACCTTTGTAGGATCTACTTCGATGCCCTTGGCAGATATGATATAGCCAAGTAGCTTACCAGATGTTACGCCAAGGGTGCATTTCTTAGGATTAAGTCTGAGATTGAACTATTCCATGCAGTCTAGGATAGGTTCCAGATCAGCAAGATGTTTGTTGCGGTGTATTCTCTTAGCCAAAGTGTCATCCACGTAATCTTCCATAGTTTTATGCATCATATCATGGAATATAGTGGTGACTGCTCTCTGATATGTAGCTCCGGCATTTTTGTGTCCAAGGGGAATGACATTCCAACAGAAGGTGCCCCAAGCACATGTGAAAGTTGTTTTCTCTTGGTCCTCTGGTGCAATCTTTATCTGTTTATAACCAGAGAAACCATCCATTAATGAGTACATTTCATATCCAGCTGTCATATCTATGATCATATCAATGTTTGGCAATGGGAAATCATCCTTCGGACATGCCAAATTTAGTTCTCTTAAATCTGTGCAAACTCTGATAGATTTGTCATGTTTGGACACTGGAACAATATTAGAGATCCATTCTGCATAGTCAATGACTCTGATAAACACTGCTTTGAGCAATTTCTCTAACTCAGCTTTAACAAGTAGAGCTACGTGTGGATGCATCTTGCGAAGTTTCTGCTTGATAGGCTTAACACCTGGTGCGATGGATAGATGATGCATGATTAAATTAGGGTCTAATCCAGGCATATCTAAATACTTCCATGCAAAGTTAATCTTTTTCTTTCTAAAGAATGTGATGAATTCCTCTCTTTCGACCTCTGATAGGGATTGTGCCAAGTGAATGATCTGCGGTTCTACCTCTGTACCCAAGTTGATAGGTTGAGTTGGCTCAATAAGGAAAGATGATCTTTCCTGAAAATGACTAGGAAGCATATCAAGTATCTCATCCTCGGGCGCCTCGGAGAGGTTTTCACCCTTGGATACATCATTTATTTTGACTATTTTTGGCTCTGAAACTACCACTAGGTGGTTTTCACCATCAGAGCGCCTATTTTTTCTTCTTTTTATTTTGTGACTAAGATACTTGATATCAGCCTCAGTCATGTTGACACTTGCTTCACTGGAAGGAGACGTTACAGGTTCAACGATGTGTGGGTAACAAGCAAGAGCATAATCATTCTAGAATGTAAGGAATTCATTAGATGGGGAAGTGGAATTCCAGTCTATAAGCTTAGGATGGCGGAGTGAAAGAGGAGCGACGGGTTCAAGTGCATTCACGGTATAGTCATCAAAGGCATGTACAAGTAAGTCGAGACCCAAAGCGATCTCTTCCAAAGGTATATTAGAATTCCTTTGATCCCTAACGACCGCAGTAGATGACATGTCAACACCTAGAGAGTCAGACTCATGTGGCCCTACACTAGACCGTTCACCTACTTCGAGAAGGTTTTCATATGCTTTTGTTGTATTTGTATCTCTATCAGAAGTGGCATAGGATAAGCTGTCGAACTCATATTCATGAGAGTCTGTTTCATTGTTAGCTCTCATGTCCAAGACGTGAGTAAAATCAACTCTTTGTCCCTAGTTGGGATGAGATTTGCCTAGAACTTCTGCTATGGTCAAATGAGTACTTGTAGACCCAGATACCTCAATAGTGTTTGTATCATCACTTTCCTCTTGTGTAAGGAGAAGTGACTAGAATTCTTTATCATACCGCCCTTGAGAGTGCGGTGGTATGTATACATCACCTGGATGACCAGGATTTGGAGGAAAGACTACTTTCCACTCTTCATAAGTTAATGGAGTGAGTGAAGTAGTAGTGTTAGAATCACTATCAGTGTCTACAGTATTGACACATGGCACAAAGCTGTCTGGTTCAGCAAAGAATGCAGCCAGGTCTGGTAGAATAGGATAAGGAAATGTATCCTCATCAGAGCTATCTTCAGGTTCTGCAATTTGAGGTGTTTCCTCAGAGATTGGTTTCTTGTCTTTTCTAGGTACAAACTTATTTATTCCCAATTGGAATGTGAGCTTTTGGAAGCCTATGCCTGTAGAGTCGCGTGTCCTGTGACCAATAGCTTCAAGTGGTGCAATCAAACCCTTATGATTTGCACCTATGGTTCCATCCCCTTTATAGCCAAAGCATTGCATAATAGATAAGCCCTTGCCATAATTCTCAGTTTTCATGTAATAAGAAGGAATGCTTTCAGAGTTGTCTTCTCCTTTGTAAATCCAAGTCTTGATGGCTCTATTTTTAGCTTCTTTTTCTAATGGTACGGTGGCTTGTACAAAAGTACCACCATACTTTGTTGGAGGGGAAGCCATAGAAGGCTTAGTTTTATTAGAAGGTCTTCGAAAAGAACGGGGAGACAAAGGCAAAGATGTGATGGATAATACAGGTCCAATCTTATATCCTCCCATGTCAGTTTCTTTGAGAGTCAATTTCTTTTCCATTTCTTTTAGTTTATCTTCAAGGATTTCAATAGATTCCCTATTAGTAGTTACAAGAATATCAACAGATTTAGTGAGGGCATTGCAATCATAGCGTGTGTTCGCAGGTATAGTCACCTCAGAGCCTTGGAATGGCAACTTGATGCACTGATGATATGTAGAGGGAACAACTTGCATTTCGTGAATCCATGGTCTTCCTAGTAGGATGTTGTATGCCAAAGGGATATCAAGCACTTGACAGATAACATCACGTTCAACTGGACCAACTCTAATTGGAAAAACAACCAAACCCTTGGATTTATGTTCCTCCTCATCATAAGCTTTAATGGTTATCTTTTTGTGAGCATCAATGCGGTCTTCACCATAGCCTAACTGAATAAGGAAACTAGCAGAGCAAATATTTAGGCCAACACCGTTATCTATGATAACACGGCGAACACGCTTGGGACCAATCATGACTTCAATGTGTAGAGGGTTATTATGTGGGTGAATCAAAGAATGGTCATCTTCCTCAGAGAAAGATAAGTAGTGTGGGGAGGTCAAGTGACCTACCATAGATTGAAACCGGTCGAGATCAAGATCTTTTGGGACGTTTTCCTCAATGATGGCTTTGTCTAGAATTTCCCTATGAGCAGGGGAAATTTTTAGGAGCTCAAAAATAGTTATCTAAGCATTAGTACGTTGTAATTGATCAAGAATGCTGTAATTGGCAGCATTAGATGAGGAACCCACTTTGGGATTCTTAGTAACAGAGTCAACCTTAGCCTTGTCTAAAGGTTGAGTTGATGTAGGTATAGAAGGCTCAGGGCCTTTGAGAATGATTTTAGCACGAGATCGAGTAAAAACATTAGCACTCACTTGAGACCATCCTTGTTCAGAAGATTGAGGTGTAGGCCCTCATAAATGAAAGGTGCTTTGGACTTAGATGTATCTTCCTTTCCCTTAAGAATGAGGACATTACAATATTTAGTGTCAACAGGTTCAACCATATTAATGACATTGTCATTATTGGTGTAAGTATAGTTGACCTTAGCATCAATATTTTTGCCTTTAGATGATTCACCTTTTCCATGAGGAGGAAATGGGTGTTTAAAAGCTTGGTGATCAGAATTTTTTTTGTGACTTCCCACAGCAATGACTTCACTATCAATGAGATCCTGGATTACATGCTGCAATTTTTGACAAGAAGATACATTATGACCTTTGTTTTGGTAAAAATCACAATAAGCGGATTCATTCCACCAATGAGGTCTTGGTTGTGGATCAAAAGGTCGTGGATTAGCCAATGGAGTAAGAAAATTGTTGTCTACAAGAGTCTTGTAAATTGCCTCGAGAGGTTCTCCTAAAGGCGTGAATTCTCGCTTGGGTCTAGGAGCCCAAGGTTTAGGTCTAGAAAATCATGAAGTGCTTGGTTTGGATGCTGCTGCAGCCTGTTCAGTGGCTTTGGCCGCTTGCATCATGGTAGTGAGATTAAAGGCAGCCTTGGAAGGCTGAGCAGTCACATTGTCTACAACACCATCATTCACAACATTTTGGTTCTTGTTGGGAAATTTGGATTTATCTTTGGTTGAGGAAGAAGACCCTTATTTATTTTCCTTATGTAAGATCAATTCTCCTTTCTTGATCATGAATGTATCGATTCTTACAGCTTATTTAATCATTTCATCAAAGGTTAGAGGACCTTGTAGCTGTACTTGATACCCAAAGTTGGGGAGAAGATTATCAAGAAATATATCCAACTTTTCAGATTCAGGTATCTTGCGGGAATATCTTGTATAGAGTTGTCTCCATCTTTGGAGAAATGTCAAGAAGGATTCCCCATGATTTTGTTTCAAGTTGCAAAGATCTCGAATATGAACCGGATGTTGGATATTGTGAGAATAATGTTGTAGAAACAAATTGGCAATTTTGTCAAAGTTCTTGATGCCAGTTGGTAGTCTATAAAACCATTCCATAGCTGATCCTCCCAAACTACGTGGGAAAAGACGCATAAGATAGGTTGTGTCATGAATGAAATCCATGGAGAGAGCACCAAATTCTCTCAAATGGTCTTGAGGGGCAGCTGTACCCAAGTATTTGTCATATTTAGGAAGTTCAACTCCTTTGGGAAAAGGAGGCATGTGAAGACTTTTATCAAATGGGAAAGGAAAGATGCTTTCCAATGTGAATTGTGTGACAGGTTTGTCTTTTTCTTTCAAGAGTTGAGAGAGTTTCTCTCTCATAGTTTGCATTTCTTTTCATAAGTGGGAATTTTAAGTTTCTTCCTCTTTCTCAACAAGTGTTTCTATAGCATAATCAGAAGGTAACTTAGCCCCTTGATTGGCTAGTTCAAGAATGTATTTTCCTTTCTCTTTAGCTAGTAGAATTCTCATCATTTTACAGAAATCTTTGTTAGAACGAGCGCTTGCAATATCTTCTTGAGTGATTTCAACTTCTACATCATTAGGGGGGTCTTCAGAATGGGACTTACCCCATGTTTTAAAAGGGTCAGTTCCACTAACTTCACCACCTGATTGGTTTTGATCGGCCATCTTGCTAGAATGCAAGGATTCAAGGTGTAAAGACTTGGTATGAAAAGATTGAGTGTTCTCTGAATTTGGGTCTTCTTGGAATAAAGGATTTCAAACCTTACTAAGATCCATAGGAAATGACCGTTTACTAGAAGGTCATCGTACTGGGGAAGGAGATCAAGATGATTCCTCACTAGATGTAGCCGATAATGGTGTGGAAAGTATAGATTCGTATTGATTGATTGATGGAAATGTTTTACCACTTTGAGTTGTGACAGTCATAGACAAAGTTTTGAACAAGGAAAGTGAACTAGGATCAAACTTGAAACTGTCTCAAAGATTGCAAAAAAGTGCCAAAAGGTGAAGTATCCTTGGTGCAAATTGTCTAAGATGAGGCTAAAACAAGCCAAGAGATGACTATTGCAACACAAGGCATGATGACACAAATGAAAGAGATCAATAGGACATGAGACAAGACCAGTTTAAGCAAGAATCACGTAGTTCTCAACCTGTGAAACTAAGTTTCAGACTATGTGAAGACAGATGGCAGAAAAATAGACCCATATTAGAGACCAGATTTGACAGAGGAAAAAGTGATTGGTAGATTTGAGCTCGCTATTTTGACAAAAGGCTACAGTTTCGCGTGATGATATGTTTTGTCACGCGAAGATTCTCACCGGGCCGCGTGAAGAAATGCTGACTTTGCGCAAAGAAAGACACCAGAGGACAATAAAAATGACTGACAGAAAAGTGGCACTGTTGCCGAATGTTGCGCGACAGAAAGTTCTATATTGCGCGAAGATTTTCACCGATTCGTGCGAAGTTCTGCAAACTTCACGCGAAATTATGCAAATGTTGAAAAAAGTACATTTACAGGATCAGACTGTTAAGACCAGTTTGCATTTTCTAAGATGAAATTTGACAGATAGTTCAGTTTACAGATTGTGTTGAACATGTTCAAGAGTGACAATTTGTGTGTTTTGATGATATTTTCAATTGTTCAAGTGATACACCCACGCAAAACACATTAAACAGAATGTTTGTAGTATCCGAACAAGCACACTACAATCCTAGGATAGCCAGGACAATATCTATTGAATCCCCACTTGAACCAAAGTTCAGCTACGCTTACTCTTAGCGGATAACTTAGAAGCTTGGAAGCATGGGCTCCTCCTTACATATGCACTCACTTCTCAGGCATACCAAGCTTCGAACGCCAAAGGAATTGCTTCCCAAAGTGCTGTTATCTCTACTAAAAGCTGTAAAAATGTGGGGCGTCTTAGTCGGTCTCTAACCTTCCATGCCAACAGATAGAGGGTTTTTAGAAAACTAGAACAACAGTTTGTAGTAAGGACATTTGTTTAGGTGGTTGTGATCAAGTCATTTTCCTAATAAAGGGGGCTCTCCCAATCCTTTCAAAGCAAGGCTTTCACCTTAACAATGTCAGGACTTTAACGCACCACTAGGGTACTGGAGGAGATTTTGGTTGCCACAACAAATTCACACCTATCTATTGTGACACTAATCACAATAGCATTTTTTGTATACCAGTTTGGAAGGGCTTGGCTTTAGCATGTTACCGGCTGGGCATCCACTCTCACTGGCTCTGCTAAAGCTCTTGGGAGGTAGCCACTCTAGAAGAATCACATGAATTTCTCTTACACCCAAGATCCATAAAGGCGAGGGGAGAGGATACGTTCATGTATTTCTTAGGATTACAATCTAAAAAAAACTTCAATCACGCAAAGCAATGATTCATTTTAAGCACCAACCGAAGTGTGTTTTAACTACTGAAAATAGATAAAGGAAATTGTGAAAACAAACAAGGTCTTCGACAAACGTCCTGCAATGAAACCCATTAGTAGTTTGTAATGCCTTTCTTTATATCAGCATCCTGCAATAAACATGTCAGAAGTTTATGATGGCTTTTCTTTGTCTCAGCGTCCTGCAAACCACTATTATGCTGTTTCAAAAGATAAAATTAGAGAATCATAGATGTTAGAAAATAGCAGGTGGTTAGAAAAATGAGGTAATGAAATATTAAATTGAAACTCTGGACTGTAATTTCATGTGATAAAGTATGCTAGATCGCGCGAAGAACTTTTCTCAGCCATGCGAAGAACTAGAAAGTTTGCGTGAAATGAAGAGAAAGTTTGCACGAAATTAAAACAGAGACTGTATGAAAGTACGGATAGAATGCAGAAAAGTGAAAATATGAAATGAAATGAGGCAAGATAGAGATATACCTGCCCCACGGTGGGCGCCAAAAATGTATGTGTTAATTTTGGCCTTGTTAATCAACCACACACTTCAACATAGTCCTTCTTCACCAGGTACAAACAAGACTGAATATGAGTTATTCATCCT
>MU226022.1:950538-1025831 GCA_018584345.1 Thuja plicata
TCAAGTGCATCAAATTGTGACACTTGTCACAATATTATTGGGTTGAAAGTAGGGAGGAATGTGACCATTTAGGGAAGAGAGCCAAGAAGACTCTAGAAGATAAGGCTCATAAAAAGGGTGTAAGAGGAATTTATGAGGGTGTAAGAGATATTTATGAGGGTGTAAGTGATATTTATTCTTATGGATAAGAATGGCTTGAGATTATTGACTTTGAATTTTGGGGTTGAGTTCCTAATCAAGGATTAGGAATGTGACATGGTTAGGGATAGAATTAGGATTAGGGTTAGGAGATAAGAAGAATGATTAGGGAGATAAGGAAGGATTAACATGTGTGAAGAGGTTGGGATTAGTTTGAACTCAGGGTTAGGTGGTTGGGATTAGTTAGGTTAGCATGTGTGAAAGGGTTGGGTTGAGTTTGAACTCAAGGTTAGGGGTTGGGATTGGTTAGGTTAGCATGTGTGAAGGGGTTGGGTTGAGTTTGATCTCAGGGTTAGGTGGTTGAGATAGGTTAGGTTAGGGGTTAAAGGGAATATTAATGAATTGATTTACATAAATAACATATTCATTCAATAATAGGGGAATAGGGTTTTAATTAATTATTAAGTTATTGGTTGCTTTTAATATTTAATCAGGACTATAGACAATTAATTAAATTAATTAGGGCTAGGGGATGACATAGGTCAATTAGGTAATGCTTAATTACTTAGCTGATATGTCCTAAAAGGTGCTAAATATGATTAGATGTGTTAATAAGATTTAGGTGTCTACAGATAGATCCTCTTGGTCCTACTAGAGAAGTAAATATGGGAGGACATGTATCATTAGTTTTGTAGGTTAGTCTAACTCCTCCTCCATTCCAATTCACTAATCCCACAATGGAAAAACCAATCAAGGAATCCTACTTAGGGGAGCATGTGGATACAGAGATACCTTCATATACCATTGAGCATATAGGAACAGATAGAGTGTAGAGGTACAGATTACCCCATAGCTCTGAAACACCCATATAGTACAAATGGAGTAGGCAGAAGTACCAAGTGAAATGCTAATAGATGAAGGAACTGGGAAGGATACTGGTGTGGGACATAGTTCTTCTATTCCACCAAATACTTCTACTCCTTCTCCTTTCATTCTGCCAAATGCACCTACTCTTCCTCCTTCCATTCTTATTTTTTATTTAAACCCAATTGATCCCGCTCCTTCATCTACAAGGCGAACACCATCTACACAAGCAAGGTAGAGACATGTAATAGGTCTTTGGACATAAGTAATGACAATCTCATTGGAATATGTTGAAAATCCCCAGGTAGAAGAAAAATCTACAAGGGAAGCATAAAATTATAGAATAAGAGTTGCAAGAAGAAGAGAATTCAGAGGTTTGAGAAGCATTGGAGAAGGAAAGAGAAGTCGAAGAGGATATGGAAGTCCAGTGTACAAAAAGGATAGCCTAAATCTTGAGCATTGCTCCATACGGTCTAGTCACAACCTTTACTAAACCTACATGGTTTACTAAAGAGGTACAACTTAGAAAGAGTGTTTACACTGAAGAAGAGGACACAAATTTTTTAGTTTTAGGCCAAGCCTTTCACCAAGAAGAACCCATTGTACCCACAAGGACCATGTCCTATGTCACTCAAGAAAATAGGGGCTGGTGGAAGGCACAAGTGGCAATACCCACAACCATTGGAATCCAGATGGAGATAACTCCTAAGGATTATACCTTTGATGAGGTTGATTTAGGGGAACCTACAAGAGAAGGAAGCAAAAAATTAGTGAATTTAGGTTTGAAACATGCATTAGGTTTCATGGAAAAACATGAGGAAAGGATAAAATCACTGACTAAGCAGAATGAAGCACTCAAGAGCTTCATTCTCAAAATAGTGGGTCACATTGACCCAAGTTTCCCGGAAGCCTCATTACATGCTTTCTCGGAGAAGAAGTCCACCCCAAAATTTCTGGTAGGGGTAACACATTATTTTGTTCAAGCATGTATGGACTGGAAGGTAGATTTTGAGAAATTATAAGAAGGAATCATTAGAGCCATTTTGAAACCTTTTAGGACCATTTTCAAGGAGGCAACCAAGTTGGTGGATATGATGTAAGATGAGTAAGGATTAGATTTCCAATTCAATACATGGTAGAAAGTGTTCAAGGACCTGAAGATAATAAGGAAGCAACGCTTCCAAATTTTGGTTATATTATATGAAAGTGCAGAATTGGATAATTTTGGAACATGGACTAAGAGCATAAAAAAACAATAAAGGTCTATGAAGTGTGCATGAACAAATTTTGTCAAAGACATGAGGGAGTTAAGATATGGGTGGAGAAAATAGAAGATTTATTCACAGGTATAGATTTGGATTTATATGAGGATAGCGAGAAACAAGTCTTATCTCTAATAAAGAGCATTATGTTGTAGTTTAAGGGGATTCTGGAAGGGGTTACAAAAAAGGAGGATCTCCATCAACTCTTCATATTTAAGGAGGATATGAAAAGCATGTATGTGTGCAAAGAAGAAATCAAATTCTTTTCTTCAGAGTTGACTATCTCTAGGGAAAATAAGGAGCAATGCTTCAGTAATGTGCAAGAGGTAGATTATGATGAGGTGTAAGAAACAATATAGAGGATTCAGGATGTTCATTCAGATATCCTCCCATACTGACTAACCATTTTGGGGACTGAGTCAGATTTTACAAAAAGGAGTTTTGACACTTAGCCATCTCTCAAGGCTCAGAATTTTGGTCTTTCAACCTTTGAAAGTCCAAAATTTTGGAGAGTCCAAGAAGATTTCATCCATACTTAGTTTTTTTAGCCTCTAGATTTTTTGGAGCAAAGGTCAGGGTCCAAATTCCTAGTCCATCCTGATGTGAAGAAGATTTATATGAAGAGGAAGTTTCTCATCAGACTACCTAGGGATTGGGGTTCATTTTGGCTCAACTAGAAGATGTCTATCAGTTTCCCATGCAAAGATAAGTTAGGATGAAGCCTTCAAAGAATAAATCCAAGATTAAAATAAAGACTCTAGTTAGAGATGGTGGAACTCCAATTCAGATATCTTTTCCTTTGGGCGAGTTTGGCCCTGATTTCTAAGGCAAACTGAATGTAAATGGATCAAGGATCCATGCAAGCTTGTTAGTAGTTAGTTTAGCAGTAGTTTTACTTCAATAAGCTTTAGTTCTAAGATTTATTTCATTGTTTAGCATAGATGGAGCCCTATTTTTTTCTTCAAAGTTTTGTAAATCAAAGTATTATATATTGCATCAAAACAATGTAAAATGGTTGGATCTTTTATGCAATAAAATATATAAACAGTTTTTGATTATGGAAAAAATATTTTTTGAAGGGAACTGTAACCCTTTACACCAACAGAGAGATGGGAAAAAAAAGCACATCCCAAAAAGAGACAGCTAGGGGAAAAGGAGAAAGGAATTACAAAACCCACCTAGCATAGACTACTAGAAAATAAAACCAGTAGCCCCAGACCAGCTAAACAACAACAACATAAAAAATAATAAACACTAAAGCACCTGTTGCTCATAGCCTAGAGAAGAAGGTCACAGCCTAACATCAATCATCTCTTAGACCCCTTCTTATGGTATCAGAGTGTCACATCAAAGGAATGCAAGGATCACTTGAAAGATTTACCTTTAACTATAATACATCCTTCCTCCACTTTGGCAGCCACATCCTGCCAGTATAGGGAATTAGAATCAAATTCCCAGCCTCTATAGAATTTCCAACACCTAGCATAGGATTAACCTGCAAAGATCTAGATCTCGGAGCCCTCCCAACAAAAGAGGGAGAAGCAAGAGGACCTACAGAGCCAACAATAGCTAGTGAACCAGTAGGAAAATTGGAACCATCCAACAAGGAAGAGATAGTTCCAGTAGAACCTATAGATCCAACAACAACTCTTGAATTAGAGCTAGCATGATCAGAAACCCACACATTTCTAGAGGGAAAATCCTTTCCCACAATTGGCAGAGGGGAAGAAACATTAGAATCTAGAGCAAAAACCTGAGAAAAAATATGCTAAGAGGTACTCTTCTCAACCATGTAGTGCTGAGAAGAGGCACCTTTCCACCATGAAATAGTGCGTCTAGTTTTACCCAAACCATATTTGGCAGTTATATGACCAGTTTGGAAACATCTTCTACATATAAAGGGGATTCCTTCATAATCCAAATATGAATCCATCTTCCCTTAGGAGAAACAAGCTTGATCTCTGCAGTTAAGCCCTTAGAATACTCAATATCCACCAAAATAAGGGCATAGGTAGAGTGGAGAATGTCTATAGATTTAGTATCCACCATCACAAAGTCTCCCAAAGCCTCACCCACCTCCTCCAAAAGAGAATCCACCCAAAGATGAAGAGGGGGGTTTGGAATCCTAACCCAAATAGGCATCTTGTTAAAATTATCGGAAGAAGGAATGAAATCCTCATGCCAGGGTTTAACCATAAGCACAAAGCGATCATCCTAGCTAAAAAATGACTTCAAAGAATGTGATTCTTATCCTCCATAATGTCAAATTTGGCTATGAAAAAACCCTTATCCAGAGGGAATATATGAACCTCACTAGTAATACTGGGTTCCCAGCATTTGGAAATCCTAGCATTAAGTGCATGGAGGCTTGTCCAAAAACCCCTAAATCTATAAATAACCACCTTTTTGGAAAGATAGACAAAGATTTTTCTATATCCTCAACCGTTTCCACCTCTAAGGAAAGAGTGATGGGAGTAGCCACAAGGAAAAGAACATGCCCCATAGAAGACTTATGAGTAGCCCCTCTGGAATGTTCCTTAGAAACCCCAGTAGCAAGAACAACTGCCATAGAAGCAGACCCATCAATAGTAGCCCTAGCCGCTAAAATAGTTGCCTTAGCTGCAGCCACCCTAACAACAATAGTTGAAAGAGAAAAAACTCCACCTCCCACACATGCCATGCAAGGCTCAACATTTGTAGGAGGAGGAGAAGTGAGAACAATGGGAGTAGGAGGAACAGTCGCAGGAGAATTCACAGGATGCATCACAACAGCAGAATGCAATTAGATGTTAATTTCTTATATCCTAAAAAATTGAGATATAAAATAAAGGAAGTTATAATAGATGATCAACAATGGTCAAAATATCTCTTATGGAGAAAGGATTTCTTACCCAAAGCAAGGTATTTCTCTTGGATGGAAATTCAAAATCAAATACTCATGCAGGACAATTTTCCTAAGCTAGGAATAAAAGGACTAGGAAGATGCTATCTCTGCAAAAATATGGAAGAAACTGCAAGTCATCTCCACTTGACATGTCCTTACGTAGAGACTATTGGAAAAATGGTCAGTTCTCCCCTTGAGTTTCATGAAAAGGGACTAATTGCCTCCTTTGGATTCTATAATTCTTGTGGTTGTATTAGGTATTGACATGTCGACCTTTTGGTGCAATGACAATCACACTTGTAACATGTGGCATCAGAGTTTGGTCACAAGTTTGAATCCCCCCAGGTAACGTTGAGGGGGTGATTTTTAGAAAAATGGTCAATTCTCCCGTTGGGATTCATGACAAGGGAATAAATACCTTCTATGGATTCTATAATTCTAGTGGTTGTATCGAGCATTGATTGGTCGATATTTTGGTGCAGCGACAATCACAGTTGTAATAGAGACATGCTAGTGCAGGGGCACCTAATCTAGAAGGTCAAAGACTCGTGAAGAGTAAAATATATTTTAATGATGTTTTAAGTCATTGTGATCATTTGTATAAATCTATTGATTCATGTTGAGTGCATTTGTAAAGGTAAGATCAAGAATTGTAATGAAGTTACAAAAGTTGTCAACAAGGTCCTAGATAGGTCTAGGAGGTAAAAATTTGTGAAAAAACCCATAGAAGGGTAAATATTTTGTAAAAATTCCTTGATTTTCTATCATGAAATTTTTTTAGGGTTTTAACAAAGTTGTGGGGTTGTTTATAACAAAAATGCAAAGTTTGCATAAAAGATGTAAAAAGTGCAATATTGCAATTTTGCAAATGTTGCACCAAAAGTTGTCATAGTTAGGTGGTCAGTTTTTTAAGTTGGTTGTGGAAGTTAGAAACCATCAAAAATCATACAAAACAATTATAGTGTTCAAATGAGGGTATGGTATTAAAGTTTGGCTTATGGAGAGTCACAATCCTTAGATCTCAGACTATCACCAATCTGCAGACATGTGGTGTCAGTCAAGAGGATTTAAAAGGTTTTGTATGGAGGATCTACCATGTAAAAATTACCGGAAGGAAAGGACGAATATCATCAAATTCTTGTAATGTTTTGTAACCTTGAAAACTCAATAAAGGAATTGTTCCTTGTACATCTTTACTGTCTTTTGTTTCTAGTCATAGTTTTGTTGTTACAGAGTACTTTAAGGAATGGAAATGGATTGAATAACCTTTGTTTATGATTTGGAAATGTTTACTTATGAACTACCTTTGTCTTAGATCATGTTAGAATTTTTTTCAATATTTATCCAAGAAGATCCATGAATTTTAGTCAAAACAGGTTCCAAACCTGCAATTATGGCTTAATTGTAAGGGTTTGCTCATATATTTGGAAGTAACCATTGGAAAATTCTATAACTATGGTATTTTTTAGTTCATTATCCATTATTTAAAATAAATTTAGTTTGGGTTGAAATTTATTTTTTTAACATGAGCAAAGTGATGCCCTAGCCGACTATGTAGTCAAATTCTAGAGTTTTGACAGTAATTCTAAACTATTTGAGTATTTATGATTTTTACAAGATTTGTGGTTGTGTTTTATAGACCCAAATAATGTTGTAGACCCCAAGGGAATGTTTATGAATGAATTTATGTAATGTTATAAATAATATGTTAAGAAATTGTGTAGAAACAGTCTCACTGTTAAACCAAAACCCAGTGACAGTTAAGTTTCAGATTAAAAGATTAGGTAGACATGAAGGTAATTCTAGATCATGTAAGCTTGAGTACGTCATATATTAAATATATTTAAGCTACAACTAAGAGCACTTGATTTTATGGATAGTACGGACAAAGTATGATTTATTTACTAGAGACAGTACAAGCTGACAGAACATTGTTAAGAAGATGTCAATGTTGTAATATATAGTTCACTATTTAGAGATGTTATTTGCCTCTAAAAATATTGTTCATTTGTTGAAAGGATATTGGATCATTAGGATCCTAGAGATTGATGAGTTTCTAGTTATCTCTGGACCACATGCTAGAATTATTTCCTATCAAAATTAAACCTCTAATACCTATTACCACAAAACTTGAAGGACTAGTTTGAAATGTGGCTAGGGAAGATCAGGAAAGGAATTTGTATAGTTTATTGTAGGTAATACCTTCATCAATAATTTTGGAACTCTAGAAAGAAAAAATCAAAAGGCATTTCATGATAAATCAATGCCTAGGGAAATCTTGATCAATAAAATGGACACAAAAATTATAGAATTGGTAAACATTACTTCTAGGAATGAGTTATTAGAAGATAAAATATTTACAAATTGGTATGATGGGATGAATAAGGTCTTCAAAGGTTTGACATCCCCCCTCATTGTTGGCGACAAAAAATCAAGCAATTAAATAACCCACGAGAAGATATTAGATGGGAAGCCCCTGAGGTTGGTTGGGTAAATATAAATTTTGATGGGGCCCCTAGAGGTAGTCTAATGCTAAGTGGAATTGACTGTGTAGTTAGGGATTCTATTAGTAATATTATAGTTGAGAGATGAAGGCATATGGGGGAGATAATAAACAATATAGTAGAGTTTAGAGCTAACTTAATGGGGTTGGAACTAAACAAGGAAATTAGTGCATAGAAAATACACTTGGAAGGTGATTCCTTAATCACTATCAATGCAATTCAGTATAATAATACACCAAACTAGAAAATGGGAAGATGGTCTAGACCAATCAAGAAATTGATAGATTGTTTGAAGGAATTCAAAATTAGTCACATATATAGGAGGTCAATGGTATCATTTATGGACTTTCTAAGTTGGAAACTAATGTAGAGTGGAGCAATGTAAGGTTGATTATGAGCTCAAACCTCTAAGTCTTCAACCACTTACCAATTGGATCACTATTGTAACTCTCACCTTATTATTTCCCTTGGGACCTACTCAAAACTCTCACAGGGAACCTCTCAATTCATCATTCAATCCCTTTGTAAAGGAAAGGTTGTAAACAAACTCTTTCCATTCACACCAAACTAATATGTCTCCCAATTCATGACAACATATCCTTCAAGATCTCTCCTTCCAAACATCACTTGTGAATAACTCATCCACATTCCTATTAGAGAGTGGTATAAGGTTAAAATAGTCATATATAATAAGCTTAGGTCCCTCACAAGAATCCTAAGTTATCCTTTCAACCCCAAAACTAAAACTGACAATATAGACCTAATAGACCAGTCATTCTAGTAGCCCTTAGGACAAGGTTTTTAAGAAATAAATTTCTAATGTCTCAAAGGACTTGCAGAAAAAACTAGGGATCAAGATACCCTTTAAGGAGTTACACTTTCCACAGTAGACTCATACCCTGACTCTACTTTTGTACCCCCAAAAGCTTGTTGTCATCAGAGACCTAATAGGCCTAAATTGGTCTATTCAATAAAGAAAATAATCATACATGGATTCAAAAAACTTGATCAATGACTGAGAAAGGTCTTCCTCTCCCCATTAACAATAAATAAAACATAAAAACAACATCTAGCCACTCTCAAACTTTATTGTGCAACAATTTTCTTTAAAATGGAACCAAGGACATAAGGGATGCTCAGTCTAGGGCTTGGTGGTAAAAATGGAAAATGAACTCCTCCTACCCTATTATCATGGAGTGTTAAGGTAAATTTCCCCTACTTTCATTTCACCAAGGACCATTGGTTTTCCATGGTAGAAACACAAGTTAGAGGTACATCTTTACAAACCTTAATTGAATGAGGGCTTATCGACCAATCTAATATCTCCCTTGGTCCTTCACCAAATCAAATTAGTATCAATACATTAGGATCCTAATTCACCCTACTTTCCAAACATGAAATAATTATCCATCAATAAATCACACACCAATGGTTACAGTATGGAAAAACAACATAGTTGCAAGAAAACAAAGAATTTTATTGATTCAATACCACCAAAACTTGAATACACTCACACACCTCTTAGTGTATCCAACATATTTTGGTATACATATCTTGAAAGAAATGTCCATAACCAATTTTAAAAATTTATTAACCATCGAGGGATTTGGTCATTAGTTTTTACAATTTTGTAAGAAAAGTTGCAAAAAATGTCAAGCAACTTTTGCAACTTTGACAACATTCTGCATTTTTTATGACCTCCACTCCCTATGACCTTCTAGGACATAAAATGGGTACATTTTGATCCCAAACGTCCTAAGACATCCTAAAACAAAAAAAATCAATATTTGTAGACACTTTGTCTAAGTTTAACCATAAGGCTTATAAGTATACCTTATGTGAACCAATCTTTCAAATAGGTCTTTTTATTACAAAATAAGGTCCAAAGGACCAAAAAAAACCTATAGACTAACATGAAACCTTAGGAAACCTCAAGGCATTCCAAGAGTGTACCCTATGGTAGAGATTCTCTTTCACCATACTCCCCTAGCCAAAAAACTTCAAGTTCCACTTGAGAGTAGCTTATCTAATGCGGTGTCATGTTGCTCAATTGCCTTCTGATCCTTCCAAGTAGCATCCACTTTTGGGATTGCTTTCCACTTAATAAAATACTACTTGTATGTGTGTCTTCTTGTTTATTTCACTACCTTGGTGTCAAGAATTTTCTCCAATTGAATGGGCTCACTAGGGGGTAAGTATTTGAGCCATTCAACCTATTCTTCCACATGCAAAGAGTCATCAATACTTGCATCACCTTTATAAGGAGTGAGATCAGAGATATTAAAAATAGGGGAAATAGTAATGTAAGGGGGTAGTGTGATTTCATATGCATTGTCACTAAACTTGTGAAGAATGGTGCATGGGCCTATTTTCCTCATTTGTAACTTTGTGTATCTTCCTTTTGGGAGTCTTCCCTTTCTTAGGTATGCCCATACTCTATCTCCAATCTAAAAATGAATTTCCCTTATTTTCTGATATGCCCGCTTCTTGTATTTATCAATATTATTTTGTAGAGATATTTTCACTTGTTCATGGACTTGTTTAATAAATTATGCTATATCCTCTCCTCTACACTTACCTTGGCATCATTTGGAATGTATTTTAGTTCCATGACTCCTCTAGGATGCATCCCATACATGACTTGGAAAGGGGTTTTTCCAGTAGATCTATTTATGGAGTCATTAAAAGCATATTCCGCCAGTGGTAACACAACATCCCATGACTATCCATATTATTTTGTGAGACATCTTAATATATTTCCAAGTGATATATTTAATACTTCAATCTAACCATCTATTTTAGGATGGTAGGCTAAAGTAAATGACAGACTTGTACCCAGCTTTTTCTAGAAAGTTCACCAAAAATGTCCTTGGAATTTTTGGCATTATGATAAGTTTTGAAGGAGATATAGAGAGGGTTCATGAGTGGATGCATAATTAGTAGTCCTTGATGGAAATGCATTTGGTTATCATGATTAAAGTGATTGGTAAGAACTATACATGATTGATAAAGGAAAGGTCTACTATGTATGTTGACTAGTGTTTAGGAAGAACAATATTAATCAGATTGTGGTAGTGGTCAAGTTGAAGAGAGATTAAGATGTTATGATGAGATATTCTATATGTATATGGTATGAGGATATATGCTTCCAACCAAAACACATTTGGTTGAGCGGTAATAGATTTTTTAGTGTCACAGACACTAAGATAGGTAGAAATCTTATGTTCTTGATGAACAGGTCAATAGATCACAAATCAGTGAGTGGTAAACTATGTGTGATCATTTCTAATGATATGATGATGTGGAATAAAACATATACATTCAACATATTGGTATTTAAGATATCAATGCAAGCATTTAAGATAGATTTACGATGTTGCATTGGAGAAGTCAAAATGTATTTTATTACCTTGGAGATATAAACTTGCAGGTCTTATCCTGACCTAACGCGGTCATGATAAATAATTTATTTCATCAAGATTATCCATTTGACACATGATTCTATCTCAAGAAATAAATTTGAAGAATTATTTTTAGGTCTGTGCAAGTTGTTTATATATAGGAGTTTCTCGTATTGAAAAAAAGAAAGGAGTTGTTATTCCAAGAGTTGTTTTTTGGGTGATTAGAGTTTTGTGATGTCAAGTAGAGGTTGCAATAATATTTTTAGATTGGATGGTCATGAATTGAAAGAGAAGAGATTAGTTTAGCATCAGGAAGGAAAGGATCTGATAGGTAATCATTATTTTTTCCTAATAGTTGCATCAGGTCAAATCCTCTAACAGGGTGAACTTTAATAGGTTCTTATTTGTAAATCCTTTAACAGGGTAGCTTCCTAATTAAGGTTTGAAATCCTCTAGAAAGGTAGATCATAGCCGATATTTTTTTACTCCTAACAGTGTACTAATCACTCCTAATAGGGTGAACCCTCAGAAAGGGTATTTGTAGCTCCTAATAGGGAAAACTCATTTACTGAAGTATTGGGCTTATGGGTATCATCCCCACCATGGTTTTTTCCCTCTATCAAGGGTTTTCACAATAAAATACTTGATTTATGTGTGTTTAAGTTGTGGATGATTTATATAGTTTACTATTATTTGTTTACTTCATTCATATGATTTTTGGTTAAGAAGTTGCTTGTGCAATTATTTAGATCGGCGGTTGAATTAGGTCAATACCTATTTATACTGATTCACTCCCCCTCTTAGTCACAATATTTTCAACAATTGGTATCATAGCACATTGGTAATCTTGATATTAAGCCTAACCGCTTCAGGAAAATATCCCTATAAGTCAACATGGATAGATACAAGTATGAAAAGCAACTTGAGGATGCAAGAAAAGTTATGAAATAACTAAAGGAAAAGATAAGGCATTCCCTTGCTAAGAGAAGAGAGCTTCCTGATCAGTTAAGTTAAAATCAAGACTACATTGAACAACTTTATGAAAGGTAGTTTATCTAAAGAATTAGAGGAAGCACTTGCATATCTGATGGATAAAAAAAAGTGGACTCAAAAGTGAAGTGACAAATCTGAAAAGAGAGCTTGAAATTTAATCTATCATGATGGTTGAAGAAATTTAAAGAAGAAGGGTTGCTGATAGTACCAAGAAAATTGTTGAAGATGCCATAAAGGCTAAAGATGAAACCCCAACAGAAAAGTGGGAGTAACTATTTAGATCAAAGAAAGAGGTTACTATATTGAAGGAGCATTTACATAATATAGATGAAGATAAAGCTAATATTGAAAGAGAGAATAAGGGGATAAGGAAAGATAATGAAAAGATAAAAGAAGAGTTGAAAGCTGCAAATGATCTACTAGATAAATTTAGAGAGAGTTCTGTTAAACTTGATGAAAAACTTGGAAGACACTAGAGGATGAATGGAGAGAAACAAGGTTTAGGTTTTACAAACTTTGAAGCTGGTGAATCTTCTGTCACCAAGGACATCAATGTAGAAAGAAAATCAACACCCAAGGTGAACAATAATAATGGAAAGAGAAGTTGTAAACCGTTATGTTTCAATTTTCATAAGAAGATCATATTGCTAATATATGTTGGTTTAAACCAAATGGTTCAAATGTTAGACCTAGAGGTTCTACTTCTAGATTAGAAAAATCCTATGCTATAACTGATAACTACAATGCTAGACCTAATACATTTCATGGATTTTTTTACTATTGCAACAATTTTGGGCATAGAGCTAAAGAGTGTAGGGTGAGAATCAACAACCAGTGGTCATATGACTACAACAGTCAGAGACCTATCAATCAAGGCAACTGATAAGATGTTACTTGTTCTAAATGTCAAAACTATAGACATATAGATGTGAAATTCCAATTAAGGTCATACAGAGACAAGTCTGGAACCTATAAGATAACAAGTGTGATCTTTTATGTCTGTAACAAGATTTGTCATATAGCTAGGTCATGTAGAGAAAGACAGTATACTAGAGATCAACCGGTGAATAATGATGAGAGTGATAGAGAAGAGAAAAATATTAGTTATGATGAAATAAGAAATGATATGAAGAAGTCATGTGTGAGGAAAGGATAATTGAATTCATCAAAGTTAACTAAGAACTCCACAAGTCCAGGAAATGTGGAGAATCCATTGGTGAACTAAGCACATTATTTTCTTAAGGGAAGCACTTAATGTCAAATCATTTTACCGATCCCCTAACTTCATGACTGGTGAGATTCGTTGGCATTTTGAGATACCTATTTGTGAATTAATGATGGTTAGTGAAGATAAATCATTTGTGTTCATAGAATAAGTGTTGTGTTTTAACTATTGTGGTCAGTGGAAAGCACTATTTGACTATTATGTCTAACGACTACATTCTCAAACTTTATATATATATATATATATATATATATATATATATATATATATATATATATATATATATGTGAGAAAGTAAACTCTTTTATCACTTTTTAATCTAACAAAGTTTACTGAAGAACATTTGGTTACATTCCATAACAAGAATTAATTGTGTTTGTAGAATAAGATTTATCGCGGGAAACTCTAATCAGTCAAGTCAAGGTTATAGCTTGAATTACAAATTTCCTTATAGGAATCATTGTTACTATTTTTAATTTGTTAACATTATGGATACTCCACTTTTAGTCAACACCATTGATGATCCAAGACCTGTATTCAAGTTACACCCAATGAAGTCAAATATAAATGACACAATGGGTGCCCTATCTTCGATACCCTATGGTGTATTTTTAACTAAAGACATTTTTTCATTCATTCATTACAAATTGGAAGAACTTGGAGCTGATGACATAGACAATGAATTTCTTAATATGAGTGATGATGTGAAGGTAAAAGACAAGAATATGCATTTGGTTCAAAAAGGTTTCACTTATGCTGCTGAGATACCTGATGAGTTTCATCCAGAATGGATAAGATATGTTTTGAGAAAAGTACATGATTAATTTATTTGGTTGGACAAACCTCAAAAGAGTTCAAATTATTTAATCAATAGAGTTATTAGATTTTGTGTGACCGGTGAATCACCTACTCTACAAAAATTACTGCAAAATTGGTTACTTGTTTAACCCAATCTAAATAGGATCACTGAGTCATGACTATCAAGGATATATCTGACAAGGAAGTTAGATTCACTTCAACGATGATAGGATATAGAGTATATCAATATAGTTGGTTGAATAGTGTACCTTGTGGAGTTGTTCATGTTGCATACAAAATGGTGAAGGAAGATGCAAAATTTGATCTTTGTGAGATGTTGAGGAGTCAATTATTTGTGAACATGGAGAAGATCAAGAAAGATAAGAAGCAGTCATTCAAATATGGATCACTCCTAGTATGTATAATAAAGAAGACTAAGAAATGCATAATGAATTTAGGAAATTACTTTAATTTGGTTATGTGGGGTTACATTAAAGATTTTGGAATAAAAATACACTTAAGAGAGAGAATGCCAACTGGTATTGTTGAAAAGTATAAAGATGATATATGTTTTCTAGTAGATATAGATACTTGTATGTTGCAAGAAGTGCAACCTAGAACATGTTGGATACCTACTATAGGTTATGAAGTTGATGGTGATCTTGTCACTATTTATGCTAATATTGTATTATCTAAACCAATTGATACTTCAACACCTATGTTTGGAACTTATGAAGAGTCATCATTGAAAATTCACAATTAATTGAGAGCACCTATAATCTAAAGAAATATCATAAAACAAGTTGAAAATCTACCCAATATGGGTGGAATTACACATGAAATGATGATAAAACTTATAAATAAAATGGAGAGTGAGGAAGTAGACACATATTCTATAGGAGCCAATAATACTAAAGTTGAATTAGAAGAGGTTAAACCTCATGTAGTAACAAGGAGTTCAGGACTAAAACAATCAACATCTACTTCCACCACTCCTATTAAGACTAAGTCAGAAAAGGAGACAATGAGACTATTCACAGAACTTATAGAAGAAAGAAAGAAAAAATATATCAGGGTATAAAGAGTCAAAAGGTACCAAGGGAGGTAAAGAAAAGGTTGAAGAAGAAAAGGTCAAAACTAAATCTGAGAAAAAGTCTACTACCGAGGAAACTGATAAAATTGGCAATGCTAGCATTCTTGAGATAATTGTTAAAGAAATTAAGAAACATGGAAATATGATAGAAGTGTGGACTCACTTTGATGAGTTTGACAGTGAAGAGAAAAGAAAGATTGAAGATACAGTTGTAAAAATTTTACACACTTTTTGCAAATCACCTAGTAAATTGTTCAAAGTTGTACCTAAAGAACTATTTAATGCAATTAACAAAAGATGGAGAGAATCTTTGAATATTAATATAGTATGTTTTCATTATGCTATATTTTTAGAGATGGTATGAAGAGAGTGTTACAAGTAGTGGTTTTCATTGCACCAAAAGATCAACCTGTCAATGCCCCATACAACCACTAGACTTATAGAAGACACGAGTTGTTGTTAAACCATGTCATGAATCTCGTGAGGGACACTGCCCATTGCCAAAAATAATCCTCATAGCACCACTCACCATGGCCTATGTGATTTTAACCTATGACCAAGATTTGATACCACTTGTTACAAGTAGTGGTTGTCATTGCACCAAAATATCGACCTGTCAATGCCCGATACAACCACTGGAATTATAGAAGACACATAAGGATGTTAAACCATGTCACAAATCCCAAGAGGCATGCTAGAACACTTCCAATAGAGAGGCAATGAATTCATGAGTATTTGGTTCTCCTTGATGAAAATGTATTTATATATCATGATTATAATGATCGGTAAGTATTGAACATGATTAGTAAAGAGAAGATCAACTGTGTACATTAACTGATGTTCAAAAGAACAATATTAATAGATTGTGGTAGTGGTAAAGTTAAGGAAAGATTCAAATGTTGGGATCAGAGAAATAATATGTATATGGTATGATGAATGTATGATTCCAATCACAACTAATTTGGATGAGTAGTGATAGAGGTTTCAGTGTCACAGATTCTAAAGATAGGTAGAACTTTTATGTTCTTGATCAACCGGTCAGGTAATTACAGATCGGTGAGTGGTAAATTATATGTGATCATTTCTAATGATATGATGATGTGGAATAAAGGTTATAAATCCAATGTATTAGTATTTACATGATTGATGTAATAATTTAAGACAAATTTAAGGTGATGCATTGGAGATGTAAAAACATGTATTATCATCTTGGAGATATAAACATGGAGATCTTTTCTTGACCTAACATGGTCATGGTAAATCATTTTTCTCATTGAGATTATCAATTTGACACATGGTTCTATCATGGGAAAGCATTTTCAAGATCATTTTCAAGTCGGTGCAAATTTTTTTATTTAAGGAATCAGAGAAACATAGAAAGGAATTGTTGTTGTTGAAAAGTTTTGTTTGTGATTAAGGTTTTATGATTTCATATTGAAGGTGAGATCAGAGAGAAGAGAGAACATACAGAGTATATATTACAGAGATATGAAAAGGATATGATATGCAATCAATGCCATTGTATAGATCAACAATCTTTTTGTTACCTAACAGTTGCAGCAAGTCAAATCCTTTAACAATGTGAACTCTAACATGTTCTTGTTTGTAAATCCTTTAACAGGGTGACTTCTTTATTGAGGTTTTAAATCCTCTAGTGAGGTAGGTCATAACTGATCTCATTGTACTCCTAACAATATACTAATCACTTCTATAAGGGTGAACCCTCAGAAAGGGTATTGTAGCTCCTAATAGGGAAAACTCATTTACTGCAGTTATTGGGCTTGTGGGTGTTATCCCCACCATGGTTTTTTTCCCTCTAAAAATGGTTTCCATGTGAAAAATATTTATGTTATGTGTGTTAAAGTTTTGGATGCTTGATATTGTTGGTTTTTATTTGATTATTTCATTCACATACTTTGATGCCAAAGAATTTACTAGTGCAGTTAATCAGATCAGAGGATGAATTGTGTCAATACCTATTTGTGTTGATTCACCCCCCCTCCCTCCTTAGTCACATGTTATCCAAAAATTGGAATTAGAGCTTAGGTCCTTTTGGTGATAAGTCTAACAAATTTAGGAAAAGATCCCTATAAGTCAACATGGATAGATGCAAGTATGAGAATAAAATTGAGGATGCAAGTCAAGTTATCAATGAATTTAAGGATAACTTGAGGCATTCCCTTGCTAAGAGAAGAGATCTTGGGGAGAAGTTGAGTAAGATTCAAGACTACATTTAAAATCTATCTGAAGTTAGTTTCTCTAAATAATCTGAGGAAGCACTTGAAGACCTGATGGATAGAAATAGTGGACTTAAGAGTGATGCATAAAATCTGAAAAAATAAATTGAAAGTTAGTTTATTAGGATGACTAAAGAGCTTGAAAGAAGAAGGGATGCTGAAAGTGCCAAGAAAATTGTTGAAGATGCCCTAAAGGTTAAAGACGAAACCCTAACAAAAAATTTGAAGCAACTATTCAAATCAGAGTAGGAGGTTGCTACATTGAAAGAACACTTACATGGTACAAATGAAGGAACAGTTGATATTGAAAGAGAAAATGAAGGGATAAGGAAAGAGAATGAAAAGATAACAAAAGAATTGAAATCTGCAAATGATCTACTAGATAAATTCAAGATGAGTACTGTCAATTTGGATGAACAACTTGGAAAATAGAGGATGAATGGAGAAAAACAAGGCTTAGGTTTTACAAACTTTGAAGTTGGTGAATATTATCACCAAGGAGATCAATGATGAAAGAAATTCAATACCCAAGTTGAACAATAATAATGGAAAGAGACTTTACAAACCGGTATATTTTAATTTTCATAAGGTAGAACATACTGCTAACATATGTTGGTTTAAACTGATTGGTCCAAATGTTAGACCTAGAGATTCTACTGCTAGATCCAAAAATTCTTATGCTATAAATGATAACTACAATGCTAGATCTAACACATTTCATGGATTTTGTTACTACTTCAACAAGTGTGGGCATAGAGCTAATTAGTGTCAGATGAGGAAAAAACAAGTGGTCATATGACTACAATACTCAGAGACCTATGAACCAAGGTAAATGGTTAGATGTTACTTGTTTTAAATGTTAAAACTATGGACATACAGATATTAGTTGTATATTGAGGTCACACAGAGACAATTCAGGTCCCTAGAATCCAACAGGTATAGTCTATTATGTTTGTAATAAGGTTGGTCATCTTGCTAGGTCATATATATGATGTAACACTAGCCTTGCTTTTCCCTAGCTTCTTCTAGGGGCTCCTAGGTCACTCTACTGACCTAATAGGGTTCTTAAACTAGCACTATTCTCCTTAGGATTATCCTAACAAGATCCTACTCCTTTCAACTAGTGAACATCAACAATGTAGAACACAAACTCACCATAGCTCTTCCTAGGCTTCCAATGGCCTTTCTTGCTCCATCTGATCAAAACTGATCCAAATGGATTCCAAACTCTTCCATATGGAAATTTAGTCTTCAAGATAGTTTATTGGACCAATTAAAATGTCCACAAAAATCTTTTGGATTGAAACCCTAAATTAGTTCCAAACTCCGAGCCAATTTCACCCAAAAGAGGGCTACTATCATTAGGCCTAATTAGGCTCCTTTTCTACAATAACTTGTTAAAATCATTAACAAGTCAGAAAAATAATACCATATCCTGATACCCTTTATCAGGAACCTAAGGATTTTCTAGGTCTTGGCTCCTAGAGGTGTCTATATAGTACCTCCTATAAACATGGCTAAAATTCAGGGTTTTAGGACCTTTTCACTGTCTGCACAAGAAATTGATTTTCTTGGATAGAAAAAAATCACACCCTGTATCACCTCAAAATGGAAGAACTTCCATTTTGGTATGTTTATCACATTAATTTAATGCACTTGCATATTAGATTTGCATTTAGGATGCATTTGTGTTTGATTCTTCATGATTAGGTGAAATTAGGGTTAGGATCTTAGGAATTTTCCTTGGTTTCCTTCTCCATGACTCTATTATTCTAGGTAAGACCTATGTGTGGGCCCTCCTATACCTCATAATACTCTCTCTAGTACTCTAGGCATTCTTCCTATCATTCTAGAATGTTCCGTCACCTTCCTAGGTCCTCGGTTGACCTGGAAATCTTAGAGACACCACTAGGTTACCTGCCTGGAACTTCAGGTCAAGGTCAAAATTGACCTTGACCTAGGTTAGGGATGAGGTAAACCTTGACCTAGGTTAGGGGTGAGTTTTACCTTGACCTAGGTCAAGGGTGAGGTCGACATAGACCTCTGTCAGGTTTTTGTCCCCACTTTCAATTTTGGAGCTTATCAGGGTTCTAAACTTAAAGTAGGTCCCCGAGTTCAGATGTGGAAGTGTTTTCTCCGATATCTAATTTAATCCATTCCCTCCTTGGTTTGTGATTGTGATTAGACCATAATTCAAGGTGAAATTTGAATTTGGGTCCCTTTCATTTCCCTAGGAGACCTATATTGAGATCTCTATATAAATACTCTCTTTTGCCTTCATTTGATCATGAAAAAAAATCGGGAGAGGACATGATGCAATGATGATGCAAATAAGAAAGATGATGATATAGAAGGACAAATCTATGAGGACATGTTGATACATTCAAGCATTTTTGTGGAAAAGCTATTGTAGATCTTCATTGAAGCAAGAAGGTGCTCTTTTCTATTAGATATACCATTCTCAACATTCAAGCATTCAAAAGGACATTATCATGGGCTAGAAATTATGGATTGTGAGTTGGTAGGAGTAATTTAGCCTTGGGGGCTAGGTATGCTTTCTTTATCATATTCAAATCTATGCATTTCTTTCTCATTTCCATGTTATGTTAGGATTATTAATCTAGAAGATTAGATCTTGATATTACATGTTCAAAGACTCTTTTAAAAGAGTAAACACACCCATACATACATTCTATATTCGGCTATTCATGGAGGTGGAGATCACCAAAATGGGGGTTTGACTAAGGCAAAACCCTATATAGCCACCACAAAACCCTCTTTTCAGATATTTGTAGGTGTTGTTTTTGGGAGTTACAGGTACAAGACAGCAGATCTAAGACTAGATTTGGATACCCTTCTCAGCAAACTATCAGGATCTAAAAATAGATTTTCTGTCGAGGCAGCACAGGTCAGGGTCGAGATTATTGGGTCAGGGGTGAGATTAGTGGGTCAAGGTTGACCTTTTTTTATAAGACAGTGTCAGATTGGAAAAATATTTCTGGGTTTTGTTTGTCTCTGCATTCCAGTTTCGGATCATACTTTAGATTTTCTAGAAACAAAGTACAAACCTCAAAAAACAACATTCTTCAAATCTACTATGATATGAGGTAGGTATTTTACTCCTTAATTCTTTGCAAGTATTCTCAATTCCTTTATCATAATAATTAAGTGTATAAGACTAAAATTGGATTTAGGGTCTCTCCTCATACACAATTCTTATTATCTAGAACACCTCATATGCAATCCCAATTTTAGATCTTACATTTTGGTGAACCCGATGTGAACAACTCTTTCTTTTTGGTGTTAGATTTAGATTTTATATTAGATCTTGCATGCATATAGAAGTAGGTTTTCTTTTATGCTCTTGCATTTATATTTCAAAATTCATAAAAATCATAAAATTTCTTAAAGAAAACACAAAAATATTTACATGCTTGTTATTTTATTTGTGTGCTCAACATGTATGATTCTTGTTTAGAATACTTTGATGAGGATTTTATTGTACAAAAGGATAGATCCCTTAATGAGGTACATGGAAGTGAGTGTGCAAATGGTTCGAATAGGATCTCCATGGATCCCATTCCCACTTCATCCTCCTCCACAACCTCTCCAATTGACTTTTACCATAGAGTGTATGCATGGTTACCTTCACACCCCTCTATTTGCAACATTGAGATACCTAGAATGGTATTTCCTAAACATTTGATAACGGTAAAAGGATTTCCTCAAATAACTGTTAAGGGTAAACCTAGAGATCCTTTGGATTTCTTTGATGACACAGATTCTATTTCACATGCTTATCGCACATGAAATAATCCTCAACCTACTTTCCATCACCTAGGTTACCTTCTTCCTTTAAGGAATATGATTTAGTTGAGCAATTACGTGCTACTCCAGCTAAGATCTCTTTATAGGAATTACTTCAAACTTCTCCTACATATCATGAGGCATTGCAAAAATCTTAATCCAATCTTTCCGCTCCACCTCCTAACCAAGAGAGCATTAATTCATTTTTGGAGTGCATGCATACTATGCCTTCTGTACCTCCTATTGTGTTTTCAGGTAATGATTTACCTTCTATTGAGACATAGAATCCATATGATGCTCTTATGGTTGTTGTCTCTATTAATCAGAGTATCATTCGTAGAACACTAATTGAGAATGGATCTAGGCTTAATATTTGTAGCATGGATATGCTTATGGAAATTAAAGTTGATCTCACAACCATTCAACTAGATAATATTCCTATTCGTGGCTTTGATAACATTGCAAAGAAAACTTTGGGTATTATTACGCTATCTATCAAAGTTGGTCATGTTCTCCTCTACACTCCTATCCATGTTATGCCAAGACCACTCAACTAAAATATTTTATTAGGAAGACCTTGGTTACATACTATGCATGTTGTTCCTTCTACTCTTCATCATAAGGTGAGGTTCATTTATAACAATATGATGTACACATTACATGTGGATGATGCGCCAAATCCTTTCCTAAATGCAGAATATGCTAAGGTTCTTGAGCCTATACAACCTAGTGAAAAACTGGAGCAACCACTTGAAGCTAAACAAGATGAAATTTCATCTTCTCTGACAGAAGATGATTGGGGAACATTAGATTTCAATCCTTCTTTCATAGGGGAATACAAAGATTTTGATTTAGCATTTATGAAAGAACAAAGTGAATTTGAAAAACAAGTGTTTATCCCTTCTTTGTTATTTGAGGAATTAAAAAGCAACTTTGTTGCTGCTTCAAGTAATGAAAGGATTGAGACAATCAAACCAGATTGCTATGAAATTGTGACATATGTTGCTCCTTTAACTCAATCTGATATGGCCGATAGATATGGTTCTGGTTATCATTTACTCAAGAAATCAGGATTTAATAGAAAAGGTTGTGGTAAATATGAGCAGGGTATACAAGTACCCTTGGACAATGAAGGTTGTGATTATACTTATGGGTTAGGATTCAATCCTTATAGGCAACTGTGAGCTATGAAAATCTAGTTGTAAAGGAACATGATAATCAGATTAAAATCATTCTACAACTAAATAAACAAGCTACATACAATATTGGACAGAAAAGAAAGCTTAAAAACAATAAAGATTAAGGAGGGAAAACCTCCCTAAAAATGAATCCAAGGTCACTTTTGATCTTTAGATGTGTCCTCAATTTGGGATGTGCACTCAATTGATATGTGCTTCAATTCTTCAAGATGGATGATTGGGTATTGAAAATTGCATGGTAACTCTGCTTCAAAGATTGGATTATCTAAGCTAAAACTGAAAATATGATGTTACTTCAAAAGATGGATGAAATGTGAAGGAATGAGCCTTCCATTTATAGGAAATGGGGGAAGAAATGAGTGGTTCAGATGCAAAGCTGAAGAGAGGTCCAGATTCCACTGGAAGAGAGCACATGGATTGTGCTTCTTCAAGTGCATCAAATTGTGACACTTGTCACAAGGGGATTGGGTTGAAAGTGGGGAGGAATGTGACCATTTAGGGAAATGGGATAAGAAGCCTCTAGAAGATAAGGCTCGTAAAGAGGGAAGAATTTAGGGGATAAGGCCTCTTAAAAAGGGTGTAAGAGCCTTAATGAGGATGTAAGAGGCATTTATAAAGGTTTAAGAGCCTTAAATGCATATGGATAGGCTTGGCTTGAGATAGTTGACATTGGGGAAGGGGTTGAATTCCTAATCCAAAGATTAGGAATGTGACATCATTAGAGAGAGTTTAGGATTAGGATTAGGGTTAGGATTAGGATTAGCATGGGTGAAGAGGTTGGGATTAGTTTGAACTTAGGGTCAGGTGGTTGGGATTGGTTAGGTTAGCATGTGTGAAGGGGTTGGGTTGAGTTAGAACTCAAGGTTAGGTGGTTGGGATAGGTTAGGTTAGGGGTTCAAGGGAATATTAATGAACTGAATTACATAAATAACATATTCATTCAATAATAGGGAAAAGGGGTTTTAATTAATTATTAAGCTATTGGTTTCTTTTAATAATTAATTAGGACTATAGCCAATTAATTGAATTAATTAGGGCTAGGGGATGACATAGGTCAATTAGGTAATGTTTAATTACTTAGCTGATATATCCTAGAAGGCACTAAATATGATTAGATGTGTTAATTAGATTTAGGTGTCTACATTTTTCCCCTCTTTGACATAGTGTTAGAATAACACTATTTTGAAGACGTTTAAAACAATAGATGATGTGAAGATGTGGACGTAGGAAATAAAGTTTCTCTAGAGTGATGATTAGGATAGAATAGAATGACTAGGATGATGCCCCTCAAGAGGGTGACTAGGAGAAAAGGTGAAGTCCTGGTGGCATCTCGAAAAGACGGCCATTAGAGACAGGATAGAAGAAAAAAAGGAAGGGGGATAGAAGAAAGAGGGAGGGGATAGAATAATGAGGGATGGGATAGTCAGGTTTGCATCAAGGGTGAAGGATTAGATATGGGATTAGGATTATTGCTAGGGATGGGATTTTAGCTGGGGTGTAAAAGAAAGGATGTTATCTAGGATGAAACCAAAGTGAGTGATATAAATCAAACACAAAGGAATTACCTCTCAAAGAGAGTTCAATTTTCTTGTATTGACAAGGGTAATTTCTAGAAACAAAGTTTGATGTCTCTTGATCGGTGATGAAGATAGGATATGCTTGGGCTTAAGAAAGCCATTGATAATGATTGATTAGGTTAGACAAGAGGAAGGATACATCCTACAAGGACCCGTTGATGATGATGAGATTTGAAACTAAGATAACGATCAAGATAGTCTAGTTTGAACTTTCAATTTTAACAATGGAAAACAATAGATGAACTAAGAAGGAGGGATGATCCTAGGTGTTTTGAGATTCACACTAAGTCTAGTTATCTCCATAGATGAGCACACAAATCTTTCACACGATATAAGGATAGCAGGATTAGGATTACTACTGGGATGGTAGGATTAGGATGATAGGATTTCTGAGGATTTGGATTTTTCTGGGGGGATCTGGATGGGGGGGGGATTATCTTAAAGCTTGAGTGAGGGGTATTCCGGGAGGGAATACCAACATGTATTTGAGCACTTATTTTGATATTGCATATGATACTATGCACCAGGGTATAAAGAACCAAGGTGACATTGTACCACATGCATAGGACTGACACAAAAAACATGCAGGGGTTGCCCCAGCATCACACATGACTCCCGGAGAGACCATGGTAGAAATGATTTTGGAAAAGCCCACAAGAAAATGACATTTCCCAAGTGCAGCATGTGAATCTAAATGGATTACATGCATGCAAGGGTCATATCCGAATGACTCACAGGAAAAAAAGAAAAAGATCAAGTTCCCTTTCATAGGTGCATCCATTTGCATCATACCATGATATAAAGAATCGTGGAAACTTTGAGGAGGAGAAAAATTGAAAGAATCAGGAATGATAACTAAGAACCAAAATCAAATTTCAAGATCAAAAATTCAATAACACGACACCTTTTTCCAAAGAGATCAAATGATGTGGAATGTTGATTTGATTTAGGTCAACATGAAGAAGGATACATCCTCAAGGACCCATTTCGCCAGTGATCTTTAGATTTAGGTCAATGAGAGGAAGAATACATCCTCAAGGACCCATTCCCATGGTGATGATTGTTTTAACTAATTAGCCAAAGATGTGTTGAGATCAAACTGTGAACCAAGATTTTGTCATAAGGAACTTGTTGAAGCATAGGATTTGGAACAGAACTGGATCACTTTCTGCGAGGAGACTGAGCAAAGACACGAGATATGTACAAGCAGAACTGGACTTAAGACTAGACTCATGTAGAGAAGATATGTACAGACTGAAAGCATGGGAATATTAGAGAGAATGGATGAGATGAGGAAGATATGCATGATATTGCCCCGGTTGAGCCAAAAGGTCAAGATAGAGGAATAGAAGATGGGGTTCTCTAGATGTGGGAATGATGCAATCCCAAAGAAAACACAAGGATTGGGAAGGAGGCATCCCAATTATGATGAGTGGATTGTGATCAAATCTTGCAGCAAGGCTAACAGTGTGCTTCGATGGGCTGATTGCTGCTTGAATTGGGATAGCTAGAGGAAGGGGATAGGATTTTCATGTGATGGTAGGTCACAAGGAGAATTAGGATTGTAACAGGTGGGAATTAGGATTGTAACGGGTAGCATTGGGTGCATGAGGATAGCCTAGAGCTAGATACAAATGACAAGGGAAGAAACAAGTCATGGGATATATGAAAGGAGGAATTGTAATATGGAGGAGACACTGTGGAATGTGGAGAGGGAAGTGCTAGATGGAAGGATTTTAGTAGAGGAATGGATGGATAGCTGAAGGATTGTGGATAGGAGAGGAGGATTCAGAAATGATAGGTGGATAGGAGAAGGTCTCCAAGGACTACATCACCAAGGAATAGAATGCCCCCACTTAGGATAGGTCATGCATGTGAGGAAGCATTAGGAGGAGGTACGATAGGATGGAAGAGAGGATAACAAGATGACAGAGGTGAATGAAAGATAGGACGAAGGGTGGATAAGGGAGGAAGATGGTTTAGAAGCATAGATGGAAGGAAGGATGGGTGGATAAAAGGATAGGTGGATAAAGATGGGAGATGCATGTCAAGAGATGTCCAAAAGCATGTAGATAAGGTGGCCTGTATATTTCTCATCAAGATCTAGAGGAGGATGGAGGAAGTGAAAAGGAAAAGACAGGATATGGATGGTAGATGGATGGTGGCCAGAAGGAACTGCCCCCAAGTGTGAAGAGCAACTGGATGGAGGAACTACAGATGATGCTTGTTTATCGGTTTTTCATCATGGTACTTATCCAAGGTGCTTTTTTTCCAAGTTTTCACCAGTGGATGAATTGATTTCTCTTTCTTTTTTTTCTTTTTTTCTTTTTTTGCTTCTTTTTTTTCTTTTCTTCTTTTTGTTGTTGATCACGATATGTTGGTACAACTTTATGTGGGATGAGTGACTTAGGAAAATGCAGGTATGAGATAGTTATGCGAGGGGAGATATGTGGGATAGGGGATATGATAGTTGGAAGTATTTGGATAAAATAATGGAAAGTGAGTAGGATAGGGGGATGTTGTCAGGATCAACATTGGCACATGTTGCAAGGGATGTGGGAAGAGTGAATGTGAAGCAGATGGTACCCGTGGATGCGATGGAGGAATCATGGTAGGAAGTTGTGGGACATGAGGACCCAAAAAATATTTTGAAGATGGAGGAGAGGAATGCTCAGCTAGAGGATTAGTAACCTCAGATGCCACAATGGTTTTTTCTTTTAGATGAATGTCATTTTTTTTCTTTGGGATCCACATGGTTTTTTCTTTTCCTTTGGTGGGATTTTGTGGCCTATGGGATGTAGTGCATTCTTTGATTGGATTTGATTTTTTTGGAGCATGTTGTTTGAAGTGGACATGGAGATCTTTAGATAGTGGATCTGTAGCTTTATGCATTGGTGATTCGGCATCCAAATTATAATGAGTAGCATTGGAAGAGATATGAGAATTCACATGAGATGGAAGAAATACAAATGGAATGGTGGACGTAGGATGGTGGATGGAGCACATGGGTATGTGCCTTTGTTGATCCTAATTAGGAATGTAAGTGGTGGGACTTTTTATATGGGATTGATGGAAGAAGGATGGAGTGGGAGAAGATGTGGGATGATATTTTGGGATATAGGGGCCCAAAATGGATTGAGAGGATGACGGAGGAATATGGTAGTTTGTCTTGGGTTGCAAGGATGGAGGATGGGGGATGGTGTTATATGCTTTAGAGGGATGATAGGAAGATGCGATGGAGGGTTTGAAAGCACTATTGAACTTTGCTTTAGTTGCACCAAAATTTTTGGATGAAGGATCTCTAGGTGCCTAACCAATACCACAAAATCATGGATGTCTTTTAACAGAGATGGGCTCCAATATACCTTGCTCATTTATGCCTATGCCTTTACCTTGATAATTCCATTTTTTTAGCATTCAATCCGTGATAGGGTACTTCTTTCTTAGGGAACAAGATGTGAGTCCAGTATCAAGAGGAGTGTAAATGGTGGACATGAAACTGATTTCTTCTATTTTAAGTGGACCACTACAGATGAATGTGAGTGGACCAAGGTGATGGAGTAATGGTGGTGGGATAGATGGAATTGGAGGTGATAAAGGTTTATGAAGTGAAGGGGATGGGATTCTTGGATCTTGATGCAGATAGGATAATGGATTTAGAGTTGGAGGAGATGGAATGGTAGGATCTTGATATGGAGGACTGGAGGAATTAGGAAGTGGAGTGAATGAGATGCTTGGATCTTGACTCAGATAGGATAATGGATCTGGAGGTGTAGTAGATAGAAGGATAGGATCTTGATATGGAAGAGTGGAGGGAAATGGATTAGGAAGTGGAGTGGATGGATCATGTAATGGATGGAGTGGGATGTTAGGATCTTCATATGGAGTGGATGGAATGATACAATCTTCAGTCAAGTCAATGGATACTTCAACATGCTTTTGGACAAGTTCTTGACATGATTGGATTGATGTGGATGGTGTGATGGGGGATATATGGATGTATTCTTCAAATGAGTTGGATGGATGGATGAATGGGAGATTCATTAAATGGGTTGGATGGATGAATGGGTGATTTTTTTAGAGAGGGAAGAGGGGTGGATGCGTGAGGTTCATGGGATGGGGTGTGGATAGTGTCAGGAGGAGAATATGGGGATGAAGATTGGATGAATTAAATGGATGAGGGGACTTCAATGGTGCTAGGAGATGGAAGAGGATCAAAAAGTATGAGATTGGGGAAGGGAAATAAGAGGTATGGGAGATGGAAGAGGATTAAAAAGTATGAGATCTAGAAGGTAAATAATTGGTGTGGGAGATGGAAGAGGAATGATGGGTGTGGGAGATGGAAGAGGAATGATGGGTGTGAGGGGTGTAAGAGGGTCAATAAGTATGGGATTTGGAAGGGAAATGATAGGTGCAGGAGATGGAAGAGTAATGATGGGTGTGGGAAATGGAAGGACTTCATCACTAGTGTTTTCCCATGGAGGAGTGATATAACGTGACTCTGGAAGAGATGGATTTTTTGTTGGCTTCCTTGTGAAACTTCTTGGAGACTTACATATCAAAGATGGAGAATTTGTAGGCGTAGATGGTGGGAAGTTAGGATAGTCTACATATGAAGATGTGGCAATGTCTTGTGAACTTGTATGGTTGAATGATGGTGTAGAGCTAGATGTCGGAGATGGTATGGCTAGATAGTTCACATAGGTCGGTGTGGCAATGGCTTGTGAACTTAATTGACTAACTGATGGAAGAGGAGGGATGGACTGGGGGATGGAATATGAAGTGGATTGAGGTAGGTAGGTGGATTAGGGAAGGGGAGATGGTAGAGTGGGATAAGATGGGGTAGATGGATAGGATAGAGTGGATTGTAGATTAGCAATAGCATGGGGACCATGGTGATGGTTTGGAGGAAATGGAGGACTAGGATTAGGGATTTGAACATGGGTTGGAGGATAATGAGATGGGGAGTTAGGATTAGGGATGTAGCTAGTAGTATTATTATGGAAAGATGGAGGGTGGGATATGACCATGGGATAAGATGGAGGCATGTATGTATAATAAGTAGATGTGGGTGGAGGATAAGAAGGATTTCCCTTGTCAAAGGTATGATAAAGAGTGCTAGTGGGTATGCATGGTGGAATGATGGGATAGTGTGGAGGAATGACTGGATCTTGGAGGATTCTTGGAGAAAGTTTGTTAAGGCTTTCCATGTAGGCATCATGATCGACAATACCTTCATCATCAGCATAAGATGTAAGGGAGAGATTTTTAAGGTTTTCAAAGTATGCATCATGATCAACAAGACCTTCATCATCATTGAAATAGGATATAGACATGATGGGGTAGGGTGGAGGAATGATTGGAGTTTGGATGGTATTTGGAGAATTATTTCTAAGGTTTTCAAAATATGTATCATGATCAACTAGACCTTCATCATCACCATAAGATGCAAGGGATAGATTTTTAAGGTTTTCAAAGTACGCATCATGATCAACAAGACCTTCATCATCATCAGAATATGATAAAGTCAAGGAAGAGATACAACAACCAAACTAATCATAATAGATTTGTGACATGATGCTTTGCTAATGAGTTGATTAGGGAGGAACGATGGAGATGGATGGAAGACTCAACCTCAGATTAAGAAGGACAGACTCTAAAGAAGATGGAAAGAGGATGGGGGTGGAAAAGATAGCCCTGCTGGTCTAAGATATGGGGAGAAATAGAGGACCTGAGTTTCTCATGCTTGACAAAAATAGATATGAGCTCAGTTTGATAATGTTTAGAAGATGTTGCTCAGGACTAGGCAGTGACTGCAACAAGTGTTCCTTGGATTGTTTTTTCTTTTGGAACAAGTGATGAACTTTTGGAATTTGTGAGAAAACAATCTTGCAAGAGGCAAAGCAACCTTGTAAGAAGCATTAAATGTTGATCTCCTTGGAAAAAGGACTTTCAAAACTTTCAGTTTTGTGTATGTTCAAGAATTATTTTGCACAAGGTTTTGTAACACTGAAAACACATACAAGCACTTTCTACCCTAAGGATGTAGTCAACTTGAAAACCTTTTTTTGCATATATAGGTACACACACAAGAGCTAATCAGAATATGACCATCACCAAGCACAAGGCTCTAGTTATGATTCTATATATTAGCCGACTCCAAACGCTCAAGGTGGCATGAATGTGCAAATTTCTCAAGGAAATTACTATCTTCCTTGCCTAGTCAAATATCAAGCTTTCAGGGATGGATCAGGTAGGTTGCTAGATTGATTAGTTGATAGTATTTTTGTGGTGTACCTATAATTGTACGGCGTGACTCACTTAAAAGCCTAGTTCAATCATGCTGATATGCTGGGGAGTTCACCCAGTCCAGACTACCATTGAAAATGACCTGCCCAAGCTTGAAGGGATATAGATAGACCTTTAAGTCCACCTTATTTCTATATTGGCCAAAGGATTTACCAGTTTGAGTTTGCTCTCTAGAAGGACTCGTGCTTCTTCTAGATAGGCCCCTCTAAGCAGATTCAAAAAAAGATCGAACGGTCACAATCAACTTTCTCTTGCACCAACGACCATGAAGGCCAATGAGAGAGGATAATGCATGAAGTGAGGTTGCACTCTACAAATTTTGTGCAAGTGCACCAGAGATGCCAAACACATGGTTAATTCCCTTGATAAGTTAATCAATGTTTGATTTGTGTAGAAATAAAACTTGCAAGTTTGTTCTTTTTATGAGCACCAAAGTGAGATTTTGTTTGCCTTGTTCAATTTCTCTTTATGCATTCGAGATTGAGTTCATTTGAGTTGTTTAGTTTTTAAACCCAAGAGGAAATGTGTGATTGCTTTGTCCAATTTTAAAATCCAAAAAGTGAAAGGTTTGATAGTTCAATTTTAAGATCCAAAAACAAGATGTGTGATTTGATTGTTCAGTTTTAAACCCAAAATCAGATGTTTGATTGTTCATTTTCCTTAAAGCATTCAAGATTTTGTGCATATTCATTTTAAGCCCAAAAAAGAAATGTTGACTTTTGTTGACTTTTTACTTTTGTTGACTTTGACTTTGACTTTTGTTGACTTTGAAACCCAAAACCAAGTGTGAAATGATGTGAGTGCATATACTGTTCTTTTTAAACACCAAAAAGTGAAATGGGAATTTTTTAATTAAAAGATTATGTGCTTTCTTACCAAACTAGATGGCTAACCCGTAGACCTGTAAAAAATGAAAATAGTTAGTAAGAGTTCATTATTGTAGGTTTACAGTGCCTTTCCCCCATGTTTTTACAAATAATGGTCCTAGTGATATAGACCATATTTCAAAAAATGGGTAATAGAGAGAAAGTAGAAAGAAGATAGAAGGAATATAGTCTTCTTGTTTGTGTATCAATGATATTCGTGTAAGCGTAATAGAGAGAAAGTAGACAGAAGATAGAAGGAATATAATCTTCTTTCCTTTTTCAACCTATAAAAGAAAATAAGAGCTTGCAAAAACATACTCAAACAACAAAAACACATTAGCTTAGAGGGTTAGTTTGCAAGCAAAATAATGAAAAGGAACCCGTGAAGTGGGTCCCACCGGGCGTGCCAGAATGTGAGCTATGAAAATCTAGTTGTAAAGGAACATGATAATCAGATTAAAAGCATTCTACAACTAAATAAATAAGCTACATACAAGATTGGATAGAAAAGCAAGCTTAAAAACAATAAAAATTAAGGAGGGCAAACCTTCCTAAAACTGAATCCAAGGTCGCTTTTGATCTTTAGATGTGTCCTCGATTTGGGATGTGTTCTCAATTGATATGTGCTTCAATGCTTCAAGATGGATGATTGGGTATTGAAAATTGCATGGTAACTCTGCTTCAAAGATTGGATTATCTAAGCTAAAACTGACAATATGATGTTACTTCAAAAGATGGATGAAATGTGAAGGAATGAACCTTCTATTTATAGGAAATGGGGGAAGAAATGAGTGGTTCAGATGCAACAATGAAGAGAGGTCTAGATGCCACTAGAAGAGAAAACATGGATTGTGCTTCTTCAAGTGCATCAAATTGTGACACTTTTCACAAGGGGATTGGGTTGAAAGTGGGGAGGAATGTGACCATTTAGGGAAATGGGACAAGAAGCCTCTAGAAGAAAAGGCTCATAAAGAGGGAAGACTTTAGGGGATAAGGCCTCTTAAAGAGGGTGTAAGAGCCTTAAATGCAAATGGATAGGCTGGGCTTGAGATAGTTGACTTTGGGGAAGGGATTGAATTCCTAATTCAAAGATTAGGAATGTGACATCATTAGAGAGAGTTTAGGATTAGGATTAGGGTTAGGATTAGGATTAGCATGGGTGAAGAGGTTGGGATTAGTTTGAACTCAGGGTTAGGTGGTTGGGATTGGTTAGGTTATCATGTGTGAAGGGGTTGGGTTGAGTTAGAACTCAAGGTTAGGTGGTTGGGATAGGTTAGGTTAGGGGTTAAAGGGAATATTAATAAATTGAATCGCATAAATAACATATTCATTCAATAATAGGGAAAAAGGGTTTTAATTAATTATTAAGCTATTGGTTTCTTTTAATAATTAATCAGGACTATAGCCAATTAATTGAATTAATTAGGGCTAGGGGATGACATAGGTCAATTAGGTAATGTTTAATTACTTAGCTGATATATCCTAGAAGGCACTAAATATGATTAGATGTGTTAATCAGATTTAGGTGTCTACAACAACCATCTGCTTTTCCTCTTAATGTTAATCATATTTGTGGTGGACATTTGAAATTGGTTAATCCACTTCTCCTTGACATGGATCAAAAACCTAGTTTGGATATCTTTCTTGAGGATGAAGCCCTCACTGATTTTTTAGGGGCTTACCAAGATCTACCTAGGTTTCATCATAAAAGAAGAAAACTCTATTGTCTGAACAATGAAGCCTATTTTGGAGAACATGATGAATGGGATATTTCTCCTTTGCTGATGGATCCTCCCATACAAAGTAACTTATTAATAACATAAACCATTGAAGTTCAAATAGATGAGCATGATTCTAAAAAAACAATAAAAATTGGAAAATGTTTGAGTCAAGATGAACATGATCAATTGGTTTCCCTCTTGCTTGAATATAAAGATATTTTTGCTTGAACATATTCGAATATGCCAGGTATAGATCCTAATATTGTTACTCACAATATTGTTCTTAAACCTAATGCTAAACCTGTAAAACAAAAGATCCGCAAGATGAATCCAGGCATTGCCCTACTAGTAAAAGCTGAAATTGAAAAACTATTAGGTGTTGGGTTCATCCATTCTATTGATTATTGTGAATGGATTTCTAATATTGTGGTTGTTTCTAAGGGGGAAAATAAGATCAAAATGTGCACCAATTTTTGAGATTTAAATAAAGCATCCTTAAAAGATGACTTCCCACTACCTAATATTGACATGATTGTGGATTCAATAGTAGGTCATGCTTTATTATCTTTTATGGATGGTTTTTTGAGTTATAATCATATATTTATTCCTATTGAGGATCAAATTAAAAATACATTTATAACACCTTGGGGGACATTCTGTTGCGTTATGATTCCTTCTAAATTAAGAAATGTGGGAGCAACTTATCAACATGCCATGACTTTGATTTTTCATGATCACATTCATAAAATTTTGGAAGATTATGTGGATGATATCTTGGCAAAATCTATAAAAAGAGAGGATCATGTGTTCATTTTAAGAAAAATATTTGAAAGAATTAGGAACTATAATATGAGATTGAATCCTAATAAATGTGCTTTTGGAGTAGATTCTGGAAAATTACTAGGGTTTATAATCTCTAAGAAAGGCATAGAGTCGATAATGAAAAGATTGATGCTATTGTTAACATGCCTCCTCCTAAGAACATTTCTCAATTATGCAGTTTACAAGGTAAAATACAATTTATTTGTCACTTTGTTTCTAACCTAGCCGATAGGACTATTCCTTTTACTTCTTTACTCAGAAAAGGCACCATTTTTTCTTGGAACCAGGAATGTAAGCAATCCTTTAAGAAATTTAAGGAATATCTTCCTAATCCTCCTACCTTGAAATCTTCTTAGTTTAATAAACCCTTTTATCTATATACTTTTGCTACTTCCAATGTTGTAAGTGCATTGTTGGCTCAACATGACAGTGAAGGAAAGGAAAGACCAGTATATTATATTAGTCAGACCTTATTGGACTATGAAACACGATATACTCAATTAGAAAGACAATGCCTGGCTTTAGTTTATGCTTGTCAAAAACTTTGGCATTACTTGTTGAATGTTGAGGTTAATGTGATTGTTAAATTTGATCCTCTAAAACATCTTTTTTTAAAAACTGATCTCTCTGGCTGTCTGGAAAAGTGGGTGATGTTACTTACAGAATTTGGTCTCAATTTTATCCTTCGAAATTCAATTAAAGGAAAAGCTTTAACTGATTATTTAGCTGAAGCTCCTTGTCCTCATTCTAATACAAGTATTACCTCAATAGAATTTCTAGATGAGAATATATTTATAATTAAATAGGTAGATATTTGGGAATTATATTTTGATGGTTCTAGATGTAAGATAGGTTCTGGAGTGGGCATTATCTTGATCCCTCCTACAAAGAAACCAATCCCTATGTTGTATAAACTAACTGTTCCTTGTACTAACAACATCGCAGACTATGAATCTCTTATAGATGGCTTACAGGAAGCTTCATCCCTTCATATTATAAATCTAGAAATTGATGGGTATTCGCAATTAATTGTTGAACAAACCAAAGGAGGTTATCAGACTAAGAATGATAAAATGATGGAATATCAAGATTTGGCTCTAGATATTCTTTCACGATTCTCTTCTTATACGATTCAGACTTTACCTAGGAAAGATAATCGACATGCAGACGCCATGGAAAGTGCAACTTCTTTGGTTTGTCTTGAGAATAATGATGAAAATTTTCAATTTACTATACATACTCTTAAAAATCCTGCAATTTCTAAGAAGGTTACTGCTGATTGTTTTAACTTGCATCTTGATGAATGGTATTCACATGTCTTTCATTTTTTGAAAGATAATACTTTTTTGGAATCAGCAACAAGGAACACGCATAATCATATTAGAAATCTTGTAGTTTGTTATATCATTTTAGGAGATACACTTTACAAATGATCTTATAATGGTTTTCTATTAAGATGTCTTAACAAAACTAAAGTACCTGTAGCTTTAGCAGAAGCTCACTCTGGTTCTTGTGGAGGGCACTTTGGTGGAAAATATTTAGTTAATAAACTTCTTAGAATGGGATACTATTGGGAAATGATGGAGCAAGATTCCTTTACGTTTGTTAAAAAGTGTCCTCAATGTCAACACATGGTAATTTAATCCACGCTCTTGCTCGTGAGCTTCGTAATCAAGTCGCTCTGTGGCCTTTTAGCGTTTGGGGTTTTGACCTTATTGAAAAAATCTCACCAGCTTCTTCTCAAGGATATACGTACATCCTCACAGGTACAGACTACTTTACAAAGTGGGTAGAGGCTATTCCCCTATGTTATACTACTACGGATGTTATTTGTGATTTTATCCTTAATCATATTAAAGCACGATTTGGTATTCCTTAAATGAGAGTTTCAGATAATGGTACTTCTTTCAAAAATAAAGAAGTCACAAAATCATGGAGAAATATCACATTCAACATAGATTTTCTACTCCCTATCACCCTCAATCTAATGGTCAAGCTGAAGCATCAAATAAGGTTATTGAAAAAAATATTAAATAAAATGGTTAACAAGCATGCGAAAGATTTCCATACCCATCTTACTTATGACTTGTGGGCCTACAGGACTAGCGTTCGTACAGCCATTAGTACTTCTCCTTATAATCTTGTTTATGACACTAATGCTATTATGCATTTGGAATTAGAAATACCATCTTTGTGTGTTTCATTTCACAGGATTATTGACAAAGATACTTTCCCAGAACAACGATTACAAGAATTAGAAATGTTAGATGAACAATGGATAAATGCTTTGGAACATATTAAGGCCTATCATAAATCACTCCAGAAATAGTATAATCACAAGGTGATTGAACGGTCATTATTGGTAGGTGATTTATTCTTATATGAGAATCAAAGGAATGTGAATGCTCTACCTGGTGAGAAAGGGAAGTTTAACCCAAATTGGCTTGGACCTTTTATTGTTATTGAGGACTTTACTTTAGGTGCTTATTAAATTCCTGATATGAATGGTGTCCCTCTTAAGGAACCTATTAATATTATGCATCTCAAATGTTATTATCCTTAACTAAACCTTTTTATGTATGTGTGTGTTCCTTATAGAATAATCATTTTATAAGTTATATAAATTTGAATGCATTCATACACTTTTTCTTTCTATTAAAGTTTTTTGTGCATTGATGAAAATATAAGTAATCAACCATAAAACTAATTGTTCAAACAAAGTCTTTTTCATAAATAAACTTCTTTTAAGTTTGGTATGTATATGGCACATGTGCCATATCTATCAAATTTTGTCTCTACTCTCTGAGGGTCGGAGGCTCCCATCTCTCTCTAATCTATGGTGTGAGGCTAAGGATCTCAGAATGGTAGTCTATGTGTGTCTCCTCGATATACTTATCTCATGGTTATGCTCCTCGGCTATCTGTAGATCGACCATCAACTTCTCCTCTCTTTCTTTACATAACCTCAGTTCTCATTATACACATAAGAAGATATTTGCATGTCTTCCAGGATCCCTTTGTCCTATAAGGGAATCTCTCTCACTAGCTGGTAGTCGGTAGGATATGCAGGTATCCTTCAGAACCTCGGATACAAAACTCCTCCACTCCGCTACGTTTGCTGCACAAATTCAAGAACTTTCTTTCAATACTTTTTTCTAGAAACATATTCATTTAAAACATTCTAACTAAATTACATATGTCATACCTGGATCTCCCTCCTGAGTATCACTGAAGGATCTAGATGGTGGGGGCATGGTGCAGCTACTCTCTCCTCTCTCACTATGTCTGGGTCTAGGTGGTGGTATCTTTGTGTGTGCTCAGGGAGGTCATCGTGATCTCAAGGGTGAAATATAGACTGCATGATCACTGGTACCTATTTTGTGGCCAGGGGGCATCTCCTCTGCCCTCTCCTCTTCTCTCTTCTCTACTCTCTCCTCCACTCTCTCCTCTTCTCTCTCCTCCTCCATGGGATCCCCCTCAGGAATGGGCTCCTCCTCATGATCCTCCTTCTCCTCCTCTAATACGTCACCACCCCGGTGCATCCTCTCTAAAAGACCTGGATCACCTGTATGGTAGTCATTGGGGAAGATAGGATGGGTCCCTTGTAAACTCCAATATCTGATATAATCTCTACTAGCACCTGCATAGGATGTCTCAGAGACTACCTTTGTATCCTTGGTCTCATCTATCTCACTATCTACGATGTCTGCTACTATAGGTCGGCGTATGGCGCTGAGTCTCTAATAGTACCTTGTTCAGTATGCGTACTAAGGAAATGTTCGGGGGACTCCTTGTATCAAACCAAACTATCTCATCACCCTATCATAGTAATATGACATCATGACATGATTAGTGGGACCCTCTATCAATTTTCATCTCTGTGACTATCTCAACTGATATCGCATTTCTGGCCACTCTATCATCTGACAATAAGGTCTCCATTTCACATCTATACCTGGTACACGGTCAAGGCATACTCTCCAAAAGAGGATATCCCCGTACTGCCAGCCATCTACTAGAGGATATGCAAAGGCTCTCGGTGTGCTCACATCTATCATCAATAGAACACCATGTGGTCGTGTACATGTGTAGTGCTCAAACATACAAACCTGTAACAAGGTGGATACTATAAGACTCTCCCGTTGATATCTCACTGGCTGACTCAACTCATAGTAAATATGGGCTAACATGCTACACCCCTATGAGAAAACAACTCTATCACCCTCTATCCTATGCATGAGGTTGTTAAATGGTGCTCAGAAAATTGTACTCTTTGTGTTGGGTATCACAACCAATGAGAGTATACATAGCATCACTTTTTGTACCAAAGGTGTCAAACCTGCTAATATGGATGATAAGGTGATCTGATCCGATCGGGTCCTCATTTTTGGTACACATCCCAAACAATACTCTCCATCTCCCAACACCTTAGGTGGACCCCGTGGTCCTCTTGGTCTAATAGGATCACCTTAGACTAGAAGTTGTAGAATCCTGTACACATCCTCCAGCGTGATTGTGATCTCCCCTGATGAAAGATGGAAGGAACAAGTATCCTCATCCCACCTCTCTACCATGGCATAAATCATGGACTGATGGAACCTCATCTATGGTAGGAATGCTACCTATTATAATCCCACATCTCTCAAAAGTTATATCTCATCTGGTTGTAACTCAGACATGCTCTCTTTGACAGTCAATAGTAACCCTCCGAAGGGATGCTCTCGAAGACAGACAGGGTCCTATAAGCACTGAAAGGTATCATATCAGTACTCTATAATCAAGAAAACACTGTACCAACTTGACCTAGTCAAGGTTGACCTTTTTGGGTCAGGGTTGACCTTTTTGGGTCAAGGTCAACCTTTTTGGGTCAGGGTCGGCCTTTGTGGGTTAGGGTTGACATTCACCCCAGAAAGGATAGGACCTCCCAGTTAGGGTCGACCATAGAAGGTCAAGGTCAACATAACTGGGTCAGGGTTGAGATTTTTGGGTCAAGGCTGATGTTCCCTTAAAAAAATGAAATTTTCAATCTTAAATATCAAAATAGGAAACCTACCTTAGGCGGTGATTTCCCACTAGCCAGGCGGTCTCTCAGGACCTCCATACGGCTCGCTCAAAATTCCCCTCTCTTCGGCATCTTGTCTCCTTCTCCACCTTCTATAAATGGTATGAATGAGGAGGTAAGTGTCTCTTTCTCTTATTTATAAGCTTCAAATTAGGGTTTTATTAGGGTTTTTCTTAGGGTTTCACTTGAATTTACTTAAGTCAAATTTGAATTTCCTTTTACATGCATTTAGATAGACATTCACTCTCTTCATCATAACTTGAGTTTGGTAGCTCTATTTTCAGTTTCATTAGAGGCATTGGAATTGTGATTGTGATACCTAACCTCTTGAGTCAGTTTAGGAAGGTTTAGGAACCTTATAACTGGTTTAGAAAAAGAATTTTCAATAAACTGCATATTTAGTGTATAGAGTTTACCTTATCACCCTGTTTCACCTTTCAAAAATCAGTAAACCAAAATATGGGGGGGGCCATAAGGGGCTTTATACAATTATCAAGATCATCATAGTAAGGATTAGGTTCTCTATGGATTTTTCATTAACCTGGTGTGCTACAGGTTGTGGGTACTAATGGTTTCTTGCAGAATCTCCACATTGAGGACTTGGCTATATCCTTTTTACTTTGTGATGTTTTCTTACTTTAGCTTACATACTCATGTAGTGTCATATCTAAGATAAAGTGGGGGATAAATGTATTGTCTTAAAATGGAAGAACTTCCATTTTGGTATGTTTAGCAACTTCATTTAATGTGCTTGCATATTATGCATTTAGGATGCATTTGTGTTTGATTCTTGATGATCAGGTGAAATTAGGGTTAGGATCTTAGGGATTCTCCTTGGTGTCCTTCTCCATGACTATATTCTTCTAGGTAAGACCTTTATAGATCTTTATTGAAGCAAGAAGGTTCTCTTTTCTATTAGATCTACCATTCTCAACATTCAAGCATTCAAAGGGACATTATCATGGGGTAGCAATTATAGATTGTGAGTTGGTAGGAGGAATTTAGCCTTGGCAGCTAGGTATGCTTTCTTTATCATATTCAAATCTATGCATTTCTTTCTCCTTTTCATGTTATATTAGGATTATTAATCTAGAAGATTAGATCTTGATATTACATGTTCAAAGACTCTTTTCAAAGAGAAAACACACGCATACATACATTCTATATTTGAATATTCGTGGAGGTGGAGATCACCAAAATGGGGGTTTGAATAGGCAAAACCATATATAGCCACCCCAAAACCCTCATTTCAGATATTTGCAGGTGTTGTTTTTAGGAGTTATAGGTACAAGACAACAGATTTGAGACCATGTTTGGATACCATTTTCATCGAGCTATCGGGATCTGAAAATAGATTTTCTATCGAGGTAGCACAGGTCAGGGTTGAGATTATTGGGTTAGGGGTGAGATTAGTGGGTCAAGGTCTACCTTTTTCATAAGATGGTGTCAGATTAGAAAAAGATTTCTGGGTTTTGTTCATCTCTGCGTTCCAGTTCTGGATCATACTTCATATTTTCTAGAAATAGAGTACAGACCTCAAAAAGCAACATTATTCAGATCTACTATGATATGAGGTAGGTATTTTTTTCCTTAATTCTTTGCAAGTATTCTCAATTCCTTTATCATAATAATTAAGTGTATAAGACTAAAATTAGATTTAGGGTCTCTCCTCATATACAATTCTTATTATCTAGAAGACCTCATATGCAATCCCAATTTTAGATCTTACACACCCAAACTTCTCCTATGAGTTAGGGTTCCTTAAATCACCCTAATACCTCTCCATAATCCCTGATTGAATCAATGAATGCTTTCAATCCTTCCAAAATTGCTCTGCAACTGTTGGTGATCCTTAGCCATGCATCACTGGATCGCCTAGGGAATCACCTTATAAATAGCTGCCATGCTTTCCTAAGCCCCTCCTTCACTATACACAATGTACATGGATTCACCTTCCATATCCCAATGGCCCATGTAATTTCCACAGTGGAAAATGGATCTATGACCCCATTTGCACAAGATGCCTTAATCAAGCAAGCGACTAGACAAAAACTAAAAAAAAATTCAAAAGCAACCGAAACTAAGAAAAATAGAAATATAAAACCACACAAATTCTAAGAAAAATATACATTGACATAAAAAAGGATTACAGTAGATGATTCAATCCATTTCAATACCATATGTTCACAAATTACACAAACTGCAAATGTTATTCAATTCTATAGTCCGTACACACTCTGACACAAACTTGCCAACCCTTGAAAATGATCAAGGATAGCCTTATGTAGTTGAAAAAAACACTAAAACACTAGTTTCGGATAGTTAAGAAACCAATTACATCAAATTTGCATTCTTGCAACTAATGTTGTCAATGTTGTCAATAACAACATTGACAACTTTTGCAACTTTTTGGATATGGTATCCAAACTTGGTCAAAAGTTGTCCAAACTTTCCCAAATCACTAACTAAGGTGTAATAACATGAAATAGGACCTCTAGTCTCTTTCTTGGCCAATTTAGCACTAAAATTCCAAAAACACCCTATTTGACCTATATGGACTCAAAGGTCACTACAGACCTATTAAGGCATCCTCACTCAACACACTACACACTAGGACCTACATGTCCCCTTATTATCCTAGCGGTCTGGCTAGAACCACTAAAAGACAAAACACCAAAGAAACCCTAGGTCATATTGCATAAGTAGTCCTACCTAGGTGCTCCTACACCATACTCCCCCACAAGGGAAAGCTATGTCACTCCTATGGATAGTATATCCTTTGAAATTACCTCCTTCTTGAATTATGCCTCTGCAATCCATGAGGCCTCTAATTCTGGTCTATCCTTGCACTGGATGAGGTGTTCCATGTATACTTTATGCCTTGTAGTTCTCTTAACTTGGGAGTCTAGAACTTTTTTAGCTACTAACTGTGGTTTGGGAGGTAACACAGTAGCCTCAATATCACCACTGAGTCCTTGACTACCTTGAATGATATCATCCATCTTCCCTCTAAAATATATTAATTCTTTCACATTGAACATAGGAGATATGCTCAAATCTGATGGTAAGTCTATCTTATAGGAATTATCCCCATATATGGCCAAAATTTTGCAAGGTCCCATCCTTTTCATCTGAAGCTTGGTAGGGAAACCTCTCTATAACCTTGACTTGTTCAAGTGAACAATCACATAGTCACCCACTTCAAATTGAACATCTCTCCTCTTTTCATCAACTTTGGCCTTCAACTTTTATTGACTAACTTGGATTTGTTTCTTAGCTTGTTCTTCATAGTATGGGTGAAGTCCTTAGCATGTCCACTTTTTTACTCCATACCTCCAAGATCCCTAAGCTCACAAACACCCCTTGGGTGCATCCCATAAACAACCTTAAATGGGCATCTTCCTGTCATTTTGTTATTACTTTCATTGTAAGCATATTTTGCTTGGAGAATGACCACATCCTAGGTCTGCCCATACTTCTTAGTTAGGCACCTCAATAGGTTACCCAACACCCTATTCACCACCTCAGTTTGGCCATCATTCTAAGGGTGGTAGGCTGAACCAAAAGATAGATTGGTACCCAATCTAGTCCATAATGTACTCCAAAAATGGCTCATCAATTTTACATCCCTATCTGATACTATGCTCAAAGGAAGACCATGGATCCTCACAATATCCTTAAAGAACAAATAGGCTATGTGGCTAGCATTGTTAGTAGTCTTACAGGGTATGAAATTACCCATCTTGCTAAATCTATCAACTACTACATATATGTTGTCATACCCTTGCTTAGTTTTGGGTGGACCTACTACAAAATCCATACTCACACACTCCCATAGTCTATTAGGGACTGTTAAAGGCTGATATAACCCTACATTACTTATTCCTCTTTTTTCTTTCATGTAGACAACAGACTGCTCCACATATTTGGTGACATCTCTCACCAACTTTAGCCAATGGTAGAACCTTTGCACAAGCTCTAAGGTTTTGTTCATACCAAAGTGACCTCTTAAAGATCCATTATGTTTCTCTTGTATGAGATTCATCCTCATAGAGCCTCTTGGCACACATAATTGATTACCCCTGAACAACAGTCCATTTTGCAAAGTAAACTCTGAGAACTTGCTATGGAAATGGTTTTGAAAGTCAACACACACCTTGTATGCTTCCCCAAAGTCCTCATCTACCTTGTAAATATCTCTAAAACTATCAATGCCAATGCTATTCAATTGGACTTCTTGGACTGTAAGTAACCTCCTAATTAGTGCATCTACAACCTTATTAAGCTGCCCTTTCTTGTGCTTTATAGTAAAAGTGAATGCCAACAAATAATCCATCCATTTCAAATGTCTATTTCTTAGTTTCTCCTGAGTATTAATGTAACTAATGGCCTAATTGTCAGTAAACACCACAAATTCTTTGGGAAATAGATAATGCCTCCATTTCCTCAAGGATTGAACTAAACCATATACTTCCAAATCATATGAAGAATATCTCTTCTTTGCCTCATTCAATTTCTCACTAAAGAAGGCAATTGGTCTACCTTCTTGACTCAATACACCCTCTATTGTCATCCCACTTTCATCCCACTCAATGGTGAACAATTTCTCAAAGCTTGGAAATTGTAGGACAGGTTGAGTAGCCACTTGTTTCTTCAACATATCAAAGGCTTTCTCTGCTTCTAAGGTCAACCTAAACTTAGTTTTGACCCCACCTTTAATAGTATCCAATAATGGTGCACATATCCCACTGAAATTCCTAATAAATTTCCTATAAAACTGTGCAAGGCCATGGAAAATTCTCACCTCAGTGGCTATGGTAGGTGGAGGCCAGTTTAGGATAGCAGCAACCTTGTCTTGGTCCATCTTCAAAGGCCCTTTGAACACCACAAAACCCAAATACACTAGTTCTCTCTTGAATAACTCACATTTCTCAAGGTTGATAGACAACTTCTCTTCATGTAACCTCTGCAACACTACCTCTACATGTTTGATATGCTTATCTCTTGTCCTGCTAAATATCAGTATATCATCAAGATATACTACCACAAATTTCCCTGTGAAGTCCTTGAGCACCTCATTCATGAGCCTCATGAATGTGCTTAGAACATTAGAGATGCCAAATGGAATCATAAGCCATTCATATAACCCATCTGTGGTCTTGAATGTCATTTTCAATTCATCCCCTTCTTTCACCCTGATTTGGTGATACCTACTCTTCAAGTCCAACTTGGTAAAGTACATTTCCCCTCCAAGGCAATCCATGAGATCCTCTATCCCAGGTATAGGGAACCTATACCTTATTGTGATTGTGTTTATGGCCCTTGAATCTGTGAAAAACATCCATTTTTCTCCCTTCTTGGATGCCAACACAACCGGGATGCACAAGGGCTTATACTCTTCTTGATCAAGCCTTGATCCAAGTGTTCTTGCACTTGTCTTGCTACCTCCAAATTCTAATGAGGAGTAAGCTTGTATGCTACCTTATTAGGTAGAGATGCACCAGGCACAAAGTCTATTTGATGAATTATTATCCTCTTAGGTGGTAGGGTTGTAGGAGTTCCATCAATCACTATATCTTTGTACTTCTCAAGCAATTCTTGTACCTCTAGTGGAAATCACTCCTTGACTAGTTTTTCTTCCTCCTTGGGTCTTAGCACAATGGCATACCTTTCACTCTCATCATCCTTGATATCCTTCACAAACTCCTTTCCACTACACAACATGACATTAGGAGTCTTGGACTGTGGCTCTTCATCTTCTAGAAAAGACTGAATCTTGAAAGTTTTACCTCCTTTCTTGAATTTGATGGAATTCTCCTTCCCATCATACACTTCCCCATTGTCAAATTTCCAAGGCCTTCCTAATATAAAATGGCAAGCATCCATTGGTAGGATGTCACAAAGTAACCTATTCTTGTACCCTTCTATTGGAAAATTCACCCATGTTTTCTCATTTACCAATACACTTTGGTCTTTGTTGAGCCATTTTACCTTATAGGGATTTACATGGGGTATTTTAGCTAGCTTGTGTTTTACTACTACCTCCTCTAAGATGATATTATCTATGGATACAGAGTCCACAATCACTTTACAAACCTTGCCAAGGATTTTACATCTAATTCTAAACAAAGCCCTCCTATGTTTGGGATCATCTTTGATTGGTTGTCTTATCATTACTCTCCTAAACATCAAGTTCTCACCCATCTCTGAATCTAGATGGTCAATCTTAGGTGCTTTGACACTTGAAGTGTCCTCATGAGCATATGCTACCCTTTTGTCACTATTTGCTTCAAAAGGTTTATCAATACATCTATAAACTAGATGACCTAATTGACCACAATAATAGCACTTCATGGTTGCAAAGTAAGAAATATTCCTACCTCATCTTCCTCTACTATGACCACCATGATTACCCCTACCTCTATTATAGCCCCCTCTTGAACTACTTTCAGTATGCTTCTCTGTCAACTTGTTCTCACCTTATGACCTTTGCTCACTACCTCTTCCTTGGTAGCCTCCTCTTTGACCCCTTTGGTCTCTTCCTCTACCTATGTTATTCTTGAAGCTAGAGTAACCCTTCTTGTTCTTCTTCTCCACTCTTATGGCTAACTGATGACACTTCTCTATTATAGTTGGTGTCCATAGGCTAATCTCCTCTTGGATGTTCCATTTCAATCCACCCAAGTATCTACCCACTTTGATTGACTCCTCTTCTTTCAATTTAGACCTTAGACACAATCTTTGGAATTCATCAGTGAATGAGGCCACATCTAGGTCTTTTTGTTTCAAGTTTTGTCTTATTCTATTAAGATGGATTTCATAATCCTCAGGGAGATAATTTTCCTTCAGCTTGGTCACCATTGCATTCCAATTTTCTATGGGTTTCTTCCCCATTCTTACCCTCTCATCCTAAAGGTATTTCCACCAAGTCAAAGCTGACCCTCTGAGTCTAGACTTGGCAACCTTAATATTTTGGGCTTTAGTCACACCCTCACATTTGAAATGGTTCTACATTCCCTCTATCCAATCCATGACTACTTCAATTTCCATCTTTCCACTAAATAAAGGGATTCATTCTAATGCTTTACCACCTAATTTTTTGATGGCCTTCAATAATGGCTCTTCATTCAAGATAGGGTCTAGTTCAAGAATGATGTCTTCCTCAGCAACCTTCTTGCCCCTATCACTGCTTTTGACTCCTTCTCTACTCCTATCTGATTCATTGGAAACTTCCTCTAGCCTTAATCTCATTCCTTCTAAGGCTTCTTCAAGGAGTTAGTTCCTCTCTTTTTTCTCATCAACTTCCTTATATAGCTCTACATTTTTCACCATCTTTGACTGTCCTACTGATTCACTAGTAGCTATAGACATACACTACCTTCCCAAGTTTCTCAACTCGCTCTCATACCACTCTGATGTAACACTAGCCTTGTTTCTCCCTAGCTTCCTCTAGGGGATCCTATGTCACTCTACTGACCTAATAGGGTTCTTCAACTAACCATAATCTCCTTAGGATTCTCCTCACAATATCCTACTCCTTTCAACTAGTGAACATCAACAATGTAGAACACAAACTCACCATAGCTCTTCCTAGGCTTCCAATGGCCTTTCTTGCTCCATCTGCACAAAATAGATCCAAATGGATTTGAAACTCTTCCATATGTAAAGGTAGTCTTCAAGATAGTATATTGGACCAATTAAAAAGTCCAAAAACTTCTTTTGTATTGAAACCCTAAATGAGTTCCAAATTCCAAGCCAATTTCACCCAAAAGAGGGCTACTAGCATTAGGCCTAATTAGACTCCTTTTCTTCAATAACTTGTTAAAATCCTTAAAAATTCAGAAAAATAATACCATATCCTAATACCCTTTATCAAGAACATAAGGATTTTCTAGGTCTTGGCTCCCACATGTGTCTGTACAGTACCTCCTATAAACATGCCTAAAATTCAGGGATTTAGGACCTTTTCACTGTTTGCACAAGAAATTGATTTTTTTGGCTAGAAAAACATCACACCCAAACTTATCCTCTAATTTAGGGTTCCTTAAATAACCCTACTACCTCTCCACAATCCATGATTGAATTAATAAATTCTTTCAATCCTTCCAAATTGCTCTGCAACTGTTGGTGAGCCCTAGCCATGCATCACTGGCTCACCTAGGGCATCACCTTATAGATAGATGCCATGCTTTCCTGGGCCCCTCCTTTACTTTACATAATTTACATGGATTCACCTTCCATATCCCAATGTCCCGTGCAAGTTCCATGGTGGAAAATGGATCTATGAACCCATTTGCATAAGATGCCTGAATCAGGCCAGAGACTGGACAAAAACAAAAAAAATTACAAAAGCAATTGAAACTATGAAAACTAGAAATATAACACCACACAAATGGTAAGAAAAATCTACATTAACATAAACAAGGATTACAGTAGATGATTCAATCCATTTCAATACCAGATGCTCACAAATTACACAAACTGTAACTGTTATTCAATTCTACAGTCCGTACACACTCTGAAACAAACTTGCCAACCCTTGAAAATGATCAAGGATAGCCTTATGTAGTTGATCAAAGAACTAAAAGACTAGTTTAAGATAGTTAAGAAACCAATTCCATTGAAGTTTCATTCTTGCAACTAATGTTGTTAATGTTGTCAATGACAACATTGACAACATTTGCAACTTTTTGGATATGGTATCCAAACTTGGTCAAAAGTTGTCCAAACTTACCCAAATCACTAACTAAGGTGTAATAACATGATATAGGACCTATAGTACCTTTCTTGTCCAATTTGGCACTAAAATCCCAAAACACCCTATTTGACCTATATGGACTCAAAGGTCACTAAGGACCTATTAAGGCATCCTCACTCAACACACTACACACTAGGACCTACATGTCCCCTTACTATCCTAGTGGTGTAGCTAGAACCACTAAAATCCAAAAAACCAAAGAAAACCTAGGTCATATTGCATAAGTATCTCTACCTAGGTGCTCTTGCACCTGTATAAGGGCAACAAAGTATACTAGAGGTCAACTAGTGAACAATGATGAAAATGCCAAAGGCAAAGAAACAGTCAATGCTGATGAAATAAGGAATGATATGAATAATACATGGGTGAGGAAAGGAGAATTTAATTCATTTGAATTAACTAAGAACTCCACAAGTCCAGGAAATGTGGAGAACCCTTTGGTAAACTAAGCACAATATTTTCTTAGGGGGAGCACTTAAAGTCAAATCATTTATCGATCCTCTAACTTCATGAATGGTAAGATTCATATGCATTATGATATGCCTATTTGTGAATTAATTATGGTTAGTGAAGACAAAAGTATTTTTCATACATAAATCAAGTGTTATACTTTAACCGTTGTAGTCAGTGGAAAGCACTAGTTGAACGTATTGTCAAACAACTACATTCTCAAATGTTATATATATGAGAAATTAAACTCTTTTATCACTTTTCATTTTAATTAAGTTTACTAGAGAATGTTTGGTTACATTCCATAGAGAGATCTATTTGTGTTTGTGGACTAGGATTTCATGCAGGAGACTCTAATTAGTAGAGTCAAGGTTATAGCTTGAACTGAAAAATATATTTACAGGAGTCATTTTTGTTACTGATTGATTGTTAACATCACGGATACCCCAATTTTGGTTGACATCATTGATGAGATAAGACCCATATTCAAGTTACACCCGATGAAGGCAAACAAAAATGATCTAATGGGTGCCCTATCTTTGATACTCTATGGACTATTGTTAACTGAAGATATTCATTCATTCATTTATTACAAATTGGAAGAACTAAGAATTGATGACATCTACAATGAATTACTGAAGCCAAGCCATGGTATGAAGGTAAAAGATGAACACATGCATCTGGTTTAAAAAGGTTTTTCTTACGTTGCTGAGATACCTGATGAATTTCATTTAGAATGGATAAGATACATTTTGAGAAAAGTACATGATCAATTTATTTGGTTGGATAAGCCTCTCAAGATATCAAAAGAATTAATCCATAGAGTTACTAGATTTTGTAGGACCGGTGAATCCCCTACCCTATGAACTATTATTGCAAATCTGATTACTCATCTAACCAAACCAAACATGATCATAGAGCCATGACTATCAAGGATATAAATGACAAGGAAGTGAGGTTTTCTTAGATGGTGATAGGATATAGAGTATAACAATATAGTCGATTTAATAGTGTACTTGGTGGAGTTATTCATGCTGCATACAGAATGGTGAAGGAAAATACAAAATATAATCTTAGTGAGATGGTGAGGAGTTAATTATTTGTGAACATGGAGAAGATCAAGAAAGATAAGAAGTAGACATTCAAATATGGATCACTCCTGGTATGTATTTTCTTTTACTTGCAGAATCATTTTCCTAGAATAGGTTCTATAACATGGTCAAAGGATAGACCCGTAGTAATAGAGATTAAACAATGCATAAGGACTTTAGGAAAAAAATTTGATTCTGTTATGTGGAGTTACTTTAAATAATTTCAAAGTAAAATGCACCTAAGAGAGACAATCCCAACTAGTATTGTTGAGAAGTATAAAGATGATATCTATTTTCTAGTAGATACAGATACTTACATATCATAAGTGGTGCAACCTAGAACATGCTAGATACCTTCTATGGGTTATGAAGTTTATGGTGATCTAGTCACTATCCATGTTGATGTTTTATTATCTAAACCAATTGATACTTAAACACCTAGGTTTGGAACTTATGAAGAGTCATCATTAAAAATCTACCATGAGTTGAGAGCACCAGTAATCCAAAGGAAGATCAGAAAAAAATTCAACAATTTAGCCAAGACGAGTGGCATTACACCTGAAATTATAACAAGATTTAGAAAGAAAATGGAAAGTGAGAAAGTAGGCACATCTATTGTAGAAGTCAAGGGTACTTGAACTGAAGTAGAAGAGGTTACACCTCAGAGATTTATAAGAAGTTTGTTACTGAAACAATCTACATCTACTTCCACTACTTCTATTAAGGATAAGAAAAAGAAAAGGGATACCCAAAACTATTCAGAGGACTTACAGAAGAAAGAAAAAAAATTACATTAGGCTACAAAGAATCAAAAAGTAAGAAGGAAGGTAAAGAAAAGCTAAAGGAGAAGTTTTTAGAATAGAGTCTGGGAAAAAGTCTACTACTCTAGAAACTGATAAAACTGACAATTCTATCATTCTTGAGAACATTATTAAGGATATCAAATAACATGGAAATATGATAGGAGTATGGGATCATTTTGACAAGTTTGAAAATGAGGAGAAAAGGAAGATTGAAGATGCAGTTGTAGAAAGTTTACACACTTTTTATAATTCACCTAGAAAACTTTACAAAGTTGTACCCAAAGAACTATTTGATGCAATCAACAAACAATGGAGAGAAGCTCTAAATATTGACAAAGTAATGATGGAACAAGAACTTACACTTTTACAACCTGAACTATCTATCAAAAAAATAAAGTGGATAGTTTAAGTAATGAGAGAAGAATCCAAGACAAAGAACAGAGTTACAAGAATTCTTATTGGAGATACTCAATCAGTAAGAAATGTGATAGTGGATTTACTGAAAAAGTTTGTAAATTTTGAGATTGTTGCTAAAGTCAAATAAGTTGAAGAGGCAAGGAAAAAACAAGAGCATGCAACTGAAGAGATTACTGAAGTCATAGATAATGCTATATCTAATGTTCCATAACAGATTGCTAAGAATGAGACTAGTTCAGAAGAAGATGAAGAATAATTTGAAGAAGAAGAGATGAAAAAACTTTTTATATTACTCAAATGAGCCCTAAAGAGATATTGGAAATGTAAAATACACTCAGGAAGAAAGTTGAAAGGAATAAGTCAAGGGAAAAGAAAAACAAGGTCAGAATACTTGAAAGGAGCCAGAAACACAATCCAGAATTTTGTACCTAATGTGAGGTATAGGAAATAAGATAATCCTATTGATCAACTGGGTATGTTGGTCAAGGTTGTTTTTGATCAAGTATTTAACTTGGAGAGTGCAACTATGGAGTTAGCAATGAAATAATCTGATAGACAACAAGATGACAAGGTGAAAGAGACCATAATAGTGGAAAAAGAGTCACTTGCAATCCTAGTGAATAAAATGAAGGAGACTCTATGGGAGACTAGAAAGATGTTTGTAAAAATTTCCAAGATTACATTATATACACAGGATCTAGAGAAGAAGAGAGAGGATGCCCAACAAGAACTTGATGATATAATTACAAGATTTGATCCTTTAACCAGTTCATTTTTGGCATACACTGCTAAGGTGAAGATAATTTCAAACAACATGAAGATGTTTCAAGATGAGAAAGATAATAAAATGTTATCACTTATGGAACTGCAAGCCTATCTAGCTCCCACTATGGATCTCATGCAACTGCATGTGAGAAATGCAGAGATAATACTAAGTCAACAAGAGGTGAACACTTTAAATGATATGGAAGGAAAAACATTATATATACATGGACATATCTTATCTATGAAAATTTTACACAAGTCTTGGAATACATCATTGGATTTAGAAAAGATCAACTTCAAGGAAACTTTTGATCGACTGTCATTCTGGTAAGCACTTATAATCCTTTGTCATTATTGACAAAAAGGGGGAGAATAATATTGGAGTGAAATGTACTATATGAAATAATAATCTAACATTGTGTGATACCAATATACTATGCATATTGAAAGGGGATTATGTTTTATGTGTTATTTAGTATGATTCAAAGGCTGATATTATAGTTGAGATGATTTTCAAAAGTTTTTGTCATCAATGCCAAAGGGGGAGATTGTTGGCATTATGCTACAATTTTGGAGATGATATGAAGAGAGGTTTTGAATGGATGCATAATTAGTTTTCCTTAATGTAAATGTATTTAAATATCATGATTACAGTGATCGGTAAGCACTGAATATGATCGGTAAGATGAGATCAACTATGTATGTTGATTGATGTTCAGAAGAACAATATTAATATATTGTGGTAGCGATCGAGTTAAGGAAAGATTTAGATATTGAGCTCAGATAAAAAGTATGTATATGGTATGAGGAATCTATGATTCTGATCACAACTAATTTGGATGAGCGATGATGGAGGTTTTAGTGTGACATACACTAAAGACAGGTAGAAATTTTATGTTCTTGATCAACCGGTCAGGTGATTACAAATCAGTGAGTGGTAAAGTATATGCAATAATTTCTAATCATATGAAGACATGGAATAAATTCTATGTATCAAATGTATTAGTATTTAAATGATTAATGTAAGCATTTAAGACAGATTTAAGGTGATACATTGGAGATGTAAAAACATGTTTTATTATCTTGGAGATATAAACTTGCAAATCTTATCTTGACCTAATGCGGTCATGGTAAATCATTTTTCTCATCAAGATTATCAATTAGACACATGGTGGTGTCATGAGAAATAATTTTGAAGATCATTTTCAATTTGGTGCAAATTGTTTATTTAAGGAATCAGAGAGACGGAGAAAGGAATTGTTGTTTTTGTTGAAATTTTTTGTTGGTGATTAAGGTTTTATAATTTCATATTGAAGGTGAGATCAAAGAGAAGAGAGAATATACAGAGTAGATATTATAGAGAGATAAAAAGGATTTGATATGCAATTAGTTCCATTCTACAGATTAACAATATTTTTGTTGCGTAACAATTGTAGAAAGTCAAATCCTTTAACAAGGTGAACTCTAACAGGTTCTTATGTGTAAATCATTGAACATGGTGACTTATTTATTGAGGTTTTAAATCCTCTAGCAAGGTAGATCATATATGATCTTATTGTACTCCTAATAGTGTACTAATCACTTCTAACAGGGTGAACCCTCAGAAAGGGTATTGTAGCTCCTATAAAAGAAAACTCATTTACTACAGTTATCGAGCTTGTGGGTGTCAACCCCGCTGTGGTTTTTTACCTCTAACAAGGGTTTCCACATGAAAAATATTTGTGTTATGTGTGTTAAAGTTATGGATGCTTTATATTGTGTGTTTTTATTTGATTATTTCATTCACATACTTTGAGGTTAAGAAGTTACAAGTGTAGTTAATCAAATCAGAGGATGAATTATGTCAATACCTATTTTTACTAATTCACCCCTCCCCCTCTCAGTCACAAGTTATCCAATAGAGTAATGATGGATCAAGAGCTTACACTTTTGCAACTTGAATTGTCTACCAAATAGATATAGTTGATAGTAGAAGCAATGAGAGAAGAATCTAAGACAAGGAACAGAGCTACAAGAATTCTCATTGGTGATACTCAATTGGTAAGAAATGGGGCAGTGGATTTATTGACAAAGTTTGTGAAGTATGAGATTTTTGGTGAAGTCAAATTGGTTGAAGAGGCAAGAAAAGTAAAAGAGAGAGAAACTGAAGATATTAATGATGTCATAAATATTGTTATCTCTGATATGCCAGTTCAGATTGATAAGAAAGAGAAATGTCATAAGGATGATGAAGATATACTTTTAGTAAAGAGAAAACTAAATCTAACCAGTGAAGGTAGTACAGTGAAGAAGAGCAAAACAAAGGATACAACTAGTTATGAATAAGATGCAGAAGAATTTGAAGGTGAAGAAATACAAACGATTATTGATATTACTTAGATGAGCCCTAAAGAGCTATTGAAAATGTCTAATAAACTCAAGGAGAAAGCAGTAAGGGACAAATTGCATGGAAAGAAAAAGAAGGTCAGAATAATAAAAGAAGCCAAAAACATCATTAGGAATTTTGTACCGAATGTGAAATATGACAAATAACATGATATTATTGATCAATTGGGTATATTGGTTAAGGTTGTTTCAGATCAAGTACCTAACTTGGAGAGTGAACCTATGGAGTTAGAAATGAAAGAATATTTGAATCAATGAGCTAACAAATTGAAATAAATCATAACAGTAGAAAAAGAGTCACTTGAAGTTCTAGTGAATAAAATGAAGAAAAATCTATAGGAGTTAGGAAAGATATTTGTAAAAGTTTCCAAGGTTACATCTATTACACAAGATCTAGAGAAGGAGAGGAATCTAAACATGAACTTGATGATTTGGTTACAAAGTTTGATCCTCTAACTAATTCAATTTCAGTATGCATTGCTAAGGTGAAAATAATGTCATATAACATGAAGAAGTTGCAATAAGAGAAAGATAATAAAATTATTACTTATGGAGCTTCAGACCTATCTAGCTTCCTACTATGGATCTCATGCAACAACATGTGAGAGATGCAGACATGATACTAAGTCTACAAGAGGTAAACACTTTGAATGATATGGAAGGAACAACATTGGTAAATACATGGACAGATTTTATCTATGGAACACTTACAAGAGTCATGGGAAACATCCCTAAATTTAGCGAAGATCAACTTCAAGAAAATTTTTGATAGAATGTGATTCTGGTGAGTACTTCTAATCCTTTGCCATTATTGACAAAAAGGGGGAGAATGATGTGTAACATATTGTATGTGAGAATGATATAATGATGTGTATGGAAAATAGATAGATGTGAGAGATAGAGATGGAGATAGTTATCATATCATGTGTAATGTAAGGGGGAGTATGATTTGAGGATGATATTGTAGTATGTTTGAATATGTAATATTTTTTAGATGGTTAGCAAAAACTTTTGTCATCAATTCCAAAGGGGGAAATTGTCGGCATTATACTAATTTTTGATGGAGATATAAAGAGTGATCATGAGTGGATACATAATTGGTTGTCCTTGATGGAAATGTATTCATTTATCATGATTATAGTGATTGGTAATAACTATACATGATCAGTAAAGGAAAGGTCAACTATGTATGTTGACTGGTGTTCAAGAAGAATAATATTAATCAGATTGTGGTAGCGGTCGAGTTGAGGAAAGATTCAGATGTTGTGATCAAAGATTTAGTATGTATATGGTATGACGAATCTATGATTCCAACCATAACTCATTTGGTTGAGCGATGATAGAATTTTTAGTGTCACAGACACTAAGACAGGTAGTACTCTTATGTTCTAGATCAAACGGTCGGTAAATCATATATTGGTGAGTGGTAAAGTATGTGTGATCATTTCGAATGATATGATGACATGGAATAAAGGTTATACATATAATGTATTGGTATTTATGAGATCGATGCAAGCAGTTAAGATAGATTTAAGGTGTTGCATTAGAGAATTCAAAACGTGTTTGACTACCTTGGAGATATAAACTTGCAGATCTTATCCTGACCTAATGTGGTCATGATAAATCATTTCTTTCATCAAGATTATAAATTTGACACATGGTGCTATCTCAAGAAATAAATTTGAAGAATCATTTTTAGGTCACTACAAGTTTTTTATGTATAGGAGCTCCTCATATTGAAAAAAAAAGATAGGAATTATTAATTTAAGAGTTGTTTTTGGGGTTATTAGGGTTTTGTGATGTCAAGAAGAGGTTTAGATCATATTTTCAGATTGGATGGTCATGAATTGAAAGAGCAGAGATCATTTTAGCATCAGAAAGTAAAGGAGGTGAAAGGATCTGATAGGAAATCAATGCCATTATACATATCAACAATCTTGTTGTTCCCTAATAGTTGCAGCATGTCAAATCCTCTAACAGGGTGAACTTTAATAGGTTCTTATTTGTAAATCCTTTAATAGAGTAGCTTCTTAATTTAGGTTTGAAATCCTCTAGGTATATCATAGCTGATCTTTTTGTACTCCTAAGAGTGTACTAATCACTCCTAACAAGGTGAATCCTCAGAAAGGGTATTTGTAGCTCCTAACATGGAAAACTCATTTACTGCAGTATTGGGCTTGTGGGTATCATCCCCACCATGGTTTTTCCCTCTAACAAGGGTTTCCAAAATAAAATACTTCAGTTATGTGTGTTTAAGTTTTGGGTGTTTGATATTTTTTACTATTATTTCTTTACTTCATTCATATGCTTTGTGGTTAAGAATTTGCTAGTGCAGTTATTTAGATCGGTGGCTGAATTAGGTCAATACCTATTTGTACTTATTCACCCCCCCTCTCATTCACGAGATTTCCAAAAAGAATTTTACATCCCTATCTAAGAAAATTTTAAGTGGAAATCCATGTATCCTAACCACTTCTTTGAAAAATATATTTGCAATGTGAGAGGCGTCATTTGTACTCTTGCAGGGTATAAAGTGGGTCATTTTTCTAAATCTTTCCACTACTACAAACACATTATCATACCCTTGCTTTGTTCTTGGGAGACCCTTTACAAAATCCATACTTATGATTTCCCATGGCCTGGTTGGGATAGGGAGGGTTTGGTAAAGTGCTTGATTGGTAGACACACCTTTAGCTCTTTGGAATATAACACAGGTTTCCATAATTTTTCTAACATCATTTTGCATCCTAGGCCAGAAATAGTTTCTCCTAGTCATTTCAAGTGTTTTATCCAACCCAAAGTATCCACTCATGTTTCCATAATGTTTTTCCTTTATTATGTTATCTCTCATTGAGAATTTTGGAATGCATAACTATCCACCCTTGAATAGAAACCCATCTTGTATCAGATATTCTAAAAAATCAGTATGATATAAATTTACTAGTTTAGTGCAAACTTGATATGCTTCACCAAAGTCTTCACCTCCTTTATACAGATCCTTTAATGAATCAATGCCAATGTTTTTTAACTGAATTTATCATACCAATGATGTTCCCCTGGTGAGAGCATCTATTACTTTGTTTTCTTGGCCCATCTTAAGTTTGATTATAAAAGTATTTGCTTGGAGTTTCTCTACCCACTTCATATGCCTGCAATTCAACTTGTCCTACCCATTCAAATATCTTAGAGATAAATGGTTATCCATGTATACAATGAATTCATTTGGTAGGAGATAATGTCTCCACCTTTTCAAGGCTTATACCATAGAATATAACTCTAATTCATAAGTAGAGTATTTATTTTTTGCTTCATTTAACTTTTCTAAAAAGAAATCTATAGGTCTACCTTCCTAAATAAGGACTTCCCCTATTTCCTATTGGAATTGGTTGTCGATGATTTTTTTGGCATTCATGTTTTGTCACTGATGTCAACATATGTTTCTATGGAGGTAGAACATACTAGTTATTACTATTGCTTGATGACTGATAGAAGTGTACGGGTAATGTATGGTTGGTTCAAAATGAGAAAAGATGGTGATGTGTACAAGTATATGATGTGATCTTATTCCTAATTTTGCATGTCTTAGTATTGTCTACTGGACTAGTTACATATGTTTTAGTGAAGAGTGGGTACTGGTCTGTGACAATGATCTTTGAAAGAGTTAGTCTTTGTGTTTTGAGTATAACTTACAAGCAATGTGGATTCAGGTTATGTAAGCTTAAGGGATGGAATAAGACATGTTCAAGAATGTTTTTTATGATTCTTGGGTTTCATTACTCTTGGTGACATTAGTTGTGGCATGTTTTCTAGAGGAGACCTATTTGAGGCCGACTTCAGAGATGTAGTGTGTATTATGGATTGTGAGCATGGATTATAGATCTTGGATTATATTTGATGAATTTCATTTTTTGTTTACTATTTATAGGTACCATGTGTATCTTAGCTTGAGGGGTTAAATAATTATTTGTATATTGGGAAAGCCTAATTGGCCAACCTAATTAATTATTCTAATAGGGTATATATGAGAGAGATTCTCTTTTGAAAAGTGTGACTGTGGAAGAGACAACAAAGTGTGGAAGTTGTGAGCTTGTTTGTGAGAAGTCTAATAGATGTAGAGTAGATATTGTTATTATGTTACTTCATTGGAACTAACCAAGAAAATACAGTTGCTATCAGACAGTTCAATGGATTGTATGTTTCCTATATACCCTTGTATTTCAGATAGTAAGTCCCAAGGTTGGATTTAACCTTCTTTAGGAAGTGTGCCTGGGCAATGAGCCCACTGTTACTCTTGACTCCTAATAGGGTATGTCCTTTAACAAGGATTGTGTACTGTAATGCATCAATAAGATCTTAATAGGGCTAAATCTTTTAACAGGGATACTATACTCTCAGTACATCTTTTTATGGGTGTTAATTCCCACCAAGGTTTTACCTTTAATAGGGTTTCCTCAGAAACAAAGGATTGTGTTATTATGTTGGAATTTATTGTGTTATCATTTGGATTAAAGTTTTTGTTTATAAAGTTTAATTTTTAATAATTTGTCTCACAACTGATTCACCCCGCTCTTAGTTGTGTCCATGGAATTTTGTTCCAAAAAAATGGTATTAGAGCTACTAGTCCTTAGAGAGAAAGCTTAACAACTTGAGGTGATCCTAAAGATGGAATTCTATAGGAAGGATATTCTGAAGTTTGATCCTGAAAACTTTGACCTTTGGAAGAATAAGATGAGAAGACATTTTCTATGCTTGGTAATCAACTACTGGATGATTACAAAAAGGATGTATAGATGAAGGCTAGGGATGAATTAGATAAGGCTACTGATGAAGAAAAGAAGATATTTTCATATAACATGGTCGCAAGGGAAGCACTAATTAGTGCACTCTCTGAAGGTGAATTTGCTAAGGTTAAAGATTTGGATTCTGCACATGACATTTGGACAAGATTGGAAGCACTATATGAAGGAGATAAGTTTACTAAGTAGGAAAAGTTACAAAATTGGAAGACAGGGATGGAAAATCTAAAATTGAAAGATGATAAAAATATTAGAACATATGTACAAAGAGTTACTGAGGTTGTTATTGGGATTAGAAACTCTGGAGGAACATACAGTAATGTAGAAGTGATTGAGAAAATTCTTAGATCTTTGACACCTATTTACAAGAACAAAGTGCAAGCTATAGAAGAGATCATACCCTTGACAATGAACTTTAATAGAGAGATGTTGATTTAAAAATTAACTACTTTTGAGGTCGTAGAGCTGGGAGATTCATTACCTAAAGTTGAGACAACATTCAAGGCAACTGTGCATAAAAATAAAAATACTTTATCAGGAATTGCGAGCACCAGCAATAGTGACTTGAGAGAAGAGCTTGGTGAATATGTTGATAAATGGGAATAGATAGAAGAAAAAGAAATAAAGTTAGATGAAATTTTGGCCCTGATTACTAGAATAGAAAAGAGAGGTAAGGGTAATTTTGAAGGAAAGTTACCTATGAAATATTTTTCATGCAATAAGATAGGTCATTTTGCATCTAGATGTCCTACAAGGTTTCCAAAGCATAAATCCAAGTTTTATAAACCTAAGTATTCATAGGATAAGGAATTTTACTATGCTAGTGAAGGTGTTTCTGATGCTAATACTATTGATTATGATGAGATTGTATTTATTTCTAACAAGGATGATAAACCTATTCATGAAGAAAGAGCCTTAGTGTCACACATTGAAAATAAATTTGAATGGGTCATAGACAATGGTTTTTCACACCATATGACAGGAGATAGAAATAATTTTTTTAAATAGAATAAGTATGATGGTGGTGTTGTGAGATTTGGTGAAAATAATCCTTAGCTTATCATTGGAATTGGATCTATTTCTTTGGATGGAAAGACCAATACTGACAATGTATTACTTGTTGATGGACTTAAGCATAATTTGTTGAGTGTTGGATAGCTAGTGGACAAAGGTTATCTATTGAAATTCAGTGGTGGGAAATTCTCTATCAGAAGTAAGTTAGGAGACTTGATTGCATCTGGTACTAAATCTAGAGTTAATGTATTTGAATTGAATAATATGAGGCTTCTTGTTTTTTTGTGAAGGTAGATTACAGTTGGTTATGGAATAGAATATTTTGTCATGATAATTTTGATAATATTGTGAAGGAAAGTATGAATAATGAAGTTAGAGACCTACCACAGATTTTGAAACCATCTAACATCATGTGTAGAGAATGTGTAATGGGGAAGCGAACTAGAAGCAGTTTTAAAAGAAAACCTTACTCAGCTAAAGGGAAGTTGGATCTGGTGGAGACAGATCTCTGTGGTCCTACAAGAACAAGACCTTACTACGATGAAAGGTATTTTATACTTTTTTCTGATGACTTTTATAGGATGATGTGGGTTACATATCTAAGAGAGAAATCACAGGTGTTTGACAAATTCAAGATATTCAAAGAAAAAGTTGAGAATGAATCAGGCTTGAAGATAAAATGTTTGAGATTAGACAGAGGTGGTGATTTTACTTTAGATTTTTTCAATACCTACTACGAAGAGAATGGAATATAAAGAAATACATCTACTCCTAGGACACCAAAATAGAATGACATAAAAGAGCAAAGAAACATAACAATATTAGATGCTTCTAGAACTATGTTTCTGGAAGGAAATGTATCACATGTTCATTGGAGAGAAGTTTTTGGTACTACTGTGTATACTCCTACCGGGAAATATTTTAGAATATTTGGTAGTAAATACTATATCAAAAGAGATGATGATATAGGAAAGTTTGATGCTAGAAGTGATGAAGGGACCTTCCTTGGTTATTCCACTAAAATAAAATCATATAAATGTTTCAATCTGAGATTGAGGAAGATGATTGAAAGTGCTAATGTGAGCATTGATGAAAATTTCTAGATTCAAGAGAGAATATATGACTGTAATGATGACACATTTTGCCATTAGTATGCAAAGGGAAAATATTTTTTGAGCTATCGGTAACACCTACACCAAAAGAAAATATTTCAATACAAACCAAAAGTACAGATAACAAAGGTCACCGAAAGTGTAAATTTCAAGAGAAACCTGACAAGACAGATCACAAGAGAAACTGATGACATAGTTTACAAGTGCAACCTGAAAATGATGAAGTGGAACTCGATGATCAGATTAAACTATAAACCAAAAGAGAAGACAAGAGAGGAACCCTATAGAGAAAGGGAACCTGATAGACATTTCACAAAAGGAACATTGATGGACTTTCAGATCAACCTGAGCATCAGTCACCAAAAGTTAGTTAAATCTTGAGAAATGTGGATCTGACTTCCACGTCAGATAAAACACTTATGTTTTATATTTAGCATTTTGATTTGATTTAAAACCATTTCTTGAGGGACAAGAAATGTATTTATAATTTTTTTAATCAGTCTAACTGATTGAAAACATGCAAACTAGGAGATCAAGGTCAAGTTGTAAACCTTTGATCATAGAGTTATCTTTGTAATACATGAAACTTAATCAGGTCAATCTATTGTATAAATAGATGTATAATTATTCATTTCAAATGAATGTGAGGATGATAGTAGCCAAGGAGCACATCTATGGATCAGACTAAGATTTTCAAGCAAGAACAACAAAAGATGAATTAGGTTATCAAGAACCAGATTCAAGGCTACCGAGAAATAGAGGTATTAATCAATCTGATTAGGTGATACATTGTACATGTGAATTTAATGGATCTATAATCAAAAACTGTAGATTGCATACACTCGGGTCACTAAATATTTTTGTCTACATTCTAACAAGTGTAGAAAATAGAAGAAATCCTTTCAAGAAAGGTGGATTTAACAATCCTTTGTAAATATCTTAACTGAGTGCACACTAAAAAGTGTTGCTAAAGCTATTAATAGAATAGACCTTAACTAGTCTCCACATAATACTCCTAACAAGGTAGATCATTAGAAGTGATCAAAATTGTAAGCCTTAACCAGCCCCTTCCAATCTGCAGATCGTGAATCTTTGTGGGTTTCATCCCCACTGCTATTTTTACCTTCTAATAGGGGTTTTCTGCGTTACCAAATCTTGTGGCATGTGTCTATACATTTCATGAATGTTTCTAAGAATTTTTTACATGCTAATTAGTTTATGAATTGATATTACATATACAAAGATAGAATAGAAAATAGTTGGTAATACAATGTATTGATTACAAAAGGATAAAGGTTAATTGATAAAAATTTTGAGGGTATTGATTCACCCCTCCCCTCTCAGTACACCATTCCATTATTTACAACATGTAATCATACTATAGAGATCAAGGAGGTTACTCTAGATCAAGTAGAACCTTTTGAGATTGATTGTGAGATCGAGGTATGTCAAGATGACTCAAATGATCCTACTAAAATTCCTAAGACTCTGAGATATACTAATAAAAACCATTCTAGAGATCAAATTATTGGAGATGCAAATAGAGGAATGATGACAAGATCGATATTAAGAGATGAAATTTGTTTGATTTCTCAAGTTGAACCAAAATATACTGATGAGGCATGTAGATATGAATCTTGGACTAAAGCTATGTGGGAATAATTAAAAGAGATAAAGAATAATAACACTTGAGAACTAGTTCCTAGACCCAAAGATAAGAATGTTATAGTAACTAAGTGGGTTTTCAGAAATAAGATGAATGAAGAGGGAATGGTTGTAAGAAATAAGGCAAGAATGGTTTGTAAAGGCTACTCGTAATAAGAAGGCATAGACTTTGAAGCAACATTTTCTCTTGTTGCTAGGTTGGAAGCATTAATATTATTTCTTGCTTATGATACACACAAAGATATCAAAGTATATCAAATGGATGTGAAATCTACATTTCTGAATGGAGATCTAGAAGAGGAAGTATATATTGAAAAACATGATGGATTTCCTTTGACATAAGATGAGGACATAGTTTTCAAGTTGAAGAAAGATTTGTATGGACTTAAACAAGTACCAAGAGCATGGTATGAAAGATTAAATAGGTATCTACTTCATCTTGGATTCAGAAAAGGTAATGTAGACAATAATTTATACTTAAGAACTAGCAAAGATGGAATTCTAACAGTATAATATTTTGTTGATGATATCATTTTTGGAGGAAATGATGAAATGAGTAAAAATTTCTCTAAAGAATTGGAAAATGAGTTTGAGATGTCAATGATTTATGAGATGAATCTTTTCCTTGGATTGAAAATTAATTAGAACAAGAGTGGTATTTTTATTTCTCAGACAATGTATCTTAAAGAAATGTTGAAAAAGTTTAGAATAGAAGATTGTAAACTTGTTGGAACACCTATGGTTACTGGTCACAAGCTTACTAATACTAATGAAACTTGGACTATTTTTGAGACAAAATATAGATCAATGATTGGAGGTCTATAATATCTATCTCACACCAAACTAGATATTGCTAATGCACTTGGAATTGTGGCAAGATATCAAGTTGATCCTAAAGAGACACACCTTGCTTCTTTGAAAAGAATATTTAGATATCTAAAAAGAACACTAGATTCTGGCTTATGGTATAAGAAATCTGATGATTTTTATTAACATGCTTATACTAATGTTGATTGGACAGGAAATATTGATGACAGAAAAAGCACAAGTGGTGGTGAATTCTTTCTTGGGAAAAGATTGGTTTCTTGGCTAAGTAAAAAGTAGGATTGTATAGCTCAATCTACTGCTGAGTTTGAGTATGTTGCTGCTACTATTAATTGCACTCAGATTGTTTGGATGAAGCAGATGCTAAAGGACATTGGGATAAATTTTAATTAGATAGTGGTAATCCATTGTGATAACACTAGCACAGTGAACATGTTAAATAATCCAATAATGCATTCAAAGGCTAAACATATTTCCATTAAGTATCATTTCTTGAGCGACAAGGTAGCAGAGAATGAGATTACATTGGAGTATATTAGCACAAAAGAACAAATAGAAGATGTATTTACTAAACCTTTTCCAAAGGATGCCTTTAAGTATCTTAGAGGTATTATTGGGGTGAGATCCCCTCCTTGTGAGAACTAAATTTATGCAAGAATGCATTAGTCTAGTGGCTTTCAGAGCTATATGATTTTCTGGACTTGATGTATGGATCTACTCCTCAGGGGGAGTGATCACAGGAACATTATAAAAGGTATTTGGGTGATTTTGCATCTGGTTGTTGGAGAAATAAATATTTGAAAAAGTTACACCTTTCATAGGAAAGAAGAAGAGTTATGGAATGCTTTATCATTGTTTTCAAAGGGGGAGAGATTCTATGAGAAAATCCCTATTGCTTTAGGGAGAGCTATGATGAGGATATTGGGAAGATTGTATTGATAGAGTACTTTTGGGTTGATGCATTTTCCCATATGTTGCCATCAATCCCAAAGGGGTAGATTGTTGGAATTGGTTATTGATGGTATTTTTGGCATTCATGTTTTGTCATTGGTGTCAACATATGTTTCTATGGAGGCATAACAGACTAGTTATTAATATTGCTTGATGGTTGATAGAACTGTACGGTTGATTCAAAATGAGCGAAGATGGTGATGCGTACAGTGATATTTTTTTATCTTATTCCTAATTTCACATGGATTAATATTGTCTACCGGATGAGTTATAGATGTTTTAGTGAAGATTGGGTACTGGTCGGTGACAACGATCTTTGAGAGAGTTAGTCTCTGTGTTTTGAGTATAACTTACGACCAATGTGGATTCAGGTTATGTGAGCTTAAAGGATTGAAGAAGACATTTTAAGGAATGTTTTATTATTATTATTGGCTTTCAGGACTCTTGGTGATGTCATTTTTGGTGTTTCTTCTGGAGGAGACCTATTTGGGGCTGACTTCAGAGATGTAGTGTGTATTATGGATTGTGAGCATGGATTATAGATCTTGGATTATATTTGATGAATTGTAATTGATGTTTACTTGTTATATGTACCATGTGTATCTTAGAAAGGGGTTAAATAATTATGTTTATATTGGGAAATCCTAATTGGCTGACCTAATTAATTATTTTAATAGGGTATATATGAGAGAGATTTTCTTTTTGGAAAGTGTGATTGTGGAAGAGACAACAAAGTGTGGAAGCTATGAGCTTGTTTGTGTAAAGTTTGCTAGATGTAGAGGAGAGGTTGTTATTATTTTAATTCATTAGAACTAACCTAGCAAAGACAGATGCTATCAGACAGTTCATTGGATTGTATATTTCCTATATACACTTGTATTTTAGACTATAAGTCTTGAGGGTAAATTTAACCTTCTTTAGGAAGTGTGCCTAGGCAGTGAGCCCACTGTTACTCTTGACTCCTAACAAGTTCTATCCTTTAATAGGGACTATGTAAAATGTAATACATCAATAAGCTCCTAACATGCCTAAATCTTTTAATATGGATACTATAGTATCAGTACATCATTTTGCGGGTGTTAATTCCCACCGGGTTTTTACCTTTAACAGGGTTTCCTCAATAACAAAGGATTGTGTTATTGCGTTGGCATTTACTTTTCTATCATTTGGATTAAATTTTTTGTTTATAATTTTTACTGTTTAATAATTTGTCTCACAATTAATTCACCCCCCCCCCCCCACTATTAGTTGTATTGGTGGANCAATTAATTCCCCCCCCCCCCCCCACTATTAGTTGTATTGGTGGATTGTTATTCCTAACATTGCCAAGTTACTTGCATTTGTTTTAACAGTGAATAATTTATTAAAATTAGGGAGAACAAAAATTGGAAATTGTACCACTCTAGACGTAAGGTATTCAAAATCCTTATTTTCTTCTTATGTCCAAATTTACCTTCTTACCTCCCTTAATGGTGTCAAGAATGGGTTTTCATATGTGACTGAAACTTTTGATGAAATTTCTAGAGAATGTAGCTAAGCCATGGAAATTGTTCACATCACTTGGTGTTCTAGGAGGTGGTCAATTAATGGTTTCTTCTACCTTTGAAATACCAATTTTGAGAGTGCCCTCTGAGATGAAAAATCCAAGAAATTTAATCTCTTGTTGCATAAAAACACACTTTTCTAAATTGATCATTAGTTTATGTTCATGGAGCCTTCTCAAGACTTGGTTTAAATGATCCAAGTGTTCTTCCTTTCTTCTACTAGATACACTAATATATCATCAAGATAGACAACAATAAACTTGTAATTGAATTCATGCAACACTCATAGAATTACTTGGAGCATTAATTAGACCAAATGGCATGACAAGCCATTCATAGAGTCCCTCCGTAGTTTTGAATGATGTTTTCCACTCATCTCGAGGCCTGATTCTTATCTAATGGTAGCCTAATTTAAGGTATATCTTTGAGAAATAGGAAGCACCCCTTAATTGGTCTAACAAATATTCTATTCTAGGTATAGGAAATATGTACCTTATTTTTATTTTACCTAGTTCCCTAGAGTCTGTATGGAGCCTCCACATAACATCCTTTTTAGGGGCCAAAAATAAGGGTAGAGCACAGGGACTTATACTCTTATGTATTACGCCTCTTTCTAACAATTCCATAACTTGTCTATAAATCTCTACATTCTGAGCTGGTGTCATTTTATAATAATATTTGTTGGGTAGGGATGATCCTGGTATCAATACAATTTGATGACTTCTATCCCTAATGGGTGGGAGGGTATTAGGCAAATCTTCTGCAATTACCCCATAATTGTTTAGTAATTTTTGCACTTCCCTAGGAATTTTCTTCACCTCTATTGAAACTATTTTTTATTTTAGTTTTATGATGAGGGAATATCCTACCTCTTCCTCTTTTATTTTTTGGATATTCTCCTTTTCTCCCACTATAGTAATTGTCGCTTCAATTGGTTTATCAACCTTGTTATCAAGAAGGGGCTTCATTGAGTATTTCACACCATCTTTGAGGATTTTATAAGTGTTTCTCTTCCCATCATGTTGGTCTTATAGGTCATATTTCCAAGGACAAGCTAATAGTAAATGGCATGCATCCATCTCAACTATATCACACATGACTTTATCCTTATAATCCCCAATTGAAAAATCTACCCAAGATTGTTCATCTACTATAGTTTGTTGGTTCTTATTTAACCATGACACTTTTTAATTACAAGGGTGAGGGATTCTTGTTAGATTTATCTTTTCTATCATTTCAAGAGATACTAGATTCTCCATTGAACTGGAATCAATTAATAATTTATATACCTTTCCATGAATTTTTCATGAGGTTATGAATAATGTCTTCCTCTGAGATGGTTCTTGTGTAATAGGGACCTTCAACAAAGTCCTTTTCATCATCAAAAATACCCCTTCTTCTGGATCCAACTCCTTGGATGGAAATTTGACACTTTGTGCATCATCTTGAATCAATTGGGTTCTTCTCTCACCTTGATTGTTTGATCCTAATCTCCCTGGGCATTTATGAGAAGGGTGGACAACTTTATTGTAGTTGTAGCACCTTAAGGGGCAAGAGTTTATACCTCCAAATCTTCCTCTCCCTCTTGATCTTCTTCCTTTGAAGTTACTTCTAAAATTTGAGTCTCGTTGTTTCTCTCATTTTCTCTAATCTCCTTTGGATCTTGGTGACTGACCTATGTCATTGGATCATCCTCTACCTTTGAAGTTCATTTCCCATCTTCCTCTATTATTCATATATTTCTACCTCTTTAAACTTTATTCCACCCTTATTACTAGTTGATAGCACTTGTGTACTATATCAGGGGATAGAAGGCTTAATTCATCTTGAAGACTATACTTGATCACATTCAAGTATCTATCAATTTTTTTTATTCTTCATGTTGTCCTTATCTAAGATTAAGTTTGTGAAACTCTTCCATGTAAGCACTAAAATCCATCTCCTTTTGTCTGAGACTTTGTCTCTTCTAATATAATTGGACTTCGCAATCATTGGGCACATACACCTCCTTAATCTTGGCCACCATTCTAGGCCATGAGGAAATATAATTCCTCTCTTCTTTTTTCCTTACATCCTACACATAGTTCCACCATGTCAAGGTAGAACCCTTCATCTTAGATTTGGCTACCTTCACCCTCTATTTCTCAGTCACCTGTTCACACTCAAATTAGTTTCTCATTTCTTCAATCTCATCCATAATTTCATCTGGATTCATTCTCCCACTAAAGGTAGGGATGTCTCCTCTTCCATCTAAGGTCTTTCTTCCCATCATTTTAAGGGCATGAATGAAGTATCTATGTTCTAGAGGAACCTCTTCTTTCCTAGGGGCTTCTTCCTCATCCCCAACTTCCTCTTCTCCATCAAGGAACTCTCTATCTCTCTTTACCCTTCAACCTTCTGACTTCCTCTGGTAGTTTCTTATTCTTCTCCTCTATTTCTTAGAACCTTCTTAGGACCTCAGCAGTCATCCCCTTGGGAGGCATGTCTTGATCCTCTTGATCAAATCCTTCTTGAATATACTACCTTTCTCCAAATACCTATACCCACTATCATACCACTATGATGCAGAGTGGAGTAGGGTAAGGTTGATTATGAGCCCAAACCTCTAAGTCTTCAACCACTTACCAATTGGATCACTATTGTGACTCTCTCCTTATTACCTCCCTTGGGACCTCTTCAAAACTCTCGAAAGGACCCTCTCAATTTACCATTCAATCCCTTTATGCAGGATAGGTTATATACAAACTCTTTCCATTCACACTAAACTAATATGTCTCCCAATTCATGAGAAATGATCCTTCAATATCTCTCATTCCAAACATCACTTGTGCATAACTCATCCACCTTCTTCTTTGGGATTGGTCTAGGGTTAAACTAGTCATATACAACAAGCTTAGGAACCTCACAAGACTCCTAAGTTATCCATTCAAACCCAAAAGAAAAACTATCAATATAGACCTAATAGACCAATCATTCTAGTAGCCCTTGGGACAAGGTTTTTAGTGATAACTTTCTAAAGTCTCAGAGCAATTGCATAAAAAATCAGGGATTCAAATACCCTTTAAGGAGTTACACTTCCCAAAGTAGACTTATACCATGACTCTACTTATGTACCCCCAAAATATTTCTATCATAAGAGACCTAATGGTCCTAATAAGGTGAATTGAGAGGGCCCTTGTGAGAGTTTTGAAGAGGTCCCAAGGGAATGAATAAGGAGAGAGTCACAATACTAATCCAATTGGTAAGTGATTGAAGAGTTAGAGGTTTCGGCTCATAATCAACATTATCCTGCTCCACTCTACATCATACTTTCCAACCATGAAATACTTAGCCCTCAATCTATCACACACCAATGGTTATAGTACAAAAAAACAACACAATTGCAAGAAAACAAAGAATTTTATTGATTCAATACCAAAAAAAATTGTATACACTCACACACCTCTTGGTGTATCAAAAATATTTGGGTATACATACCTTGAAACCAATGTCCATAACCAATTTTCAAAAGTTATGAACGGTTGAGGGATTTGTTTGTTGGTTTTTACAATTTTGCAAGAAAAGTTGCAAAAGTTGTCAAGAAACTTTTGCAACTTTGACAACATTTTGCATTTTTTATGACCTTCACTCCCTATGACCTTTTAGGAAATCAAATGGGTACATTTTGATCGCAAACATCCTAAGACACCCTAAAACCACAAAATTCAATAGTTTTAGACCCTTTAACTGAGTTTGACCATAAGGTTTATAAGTACACCTTTTTTTAGCCAATCTTACAAATAGTTCTTTTTATTACAAACAAAAGGTCCAAAGGACCCAACAAAACCTATAGACTAACATGAAACCTTAGGTACCCTCAAGGAATTCCAAGAGTCTATTCTATGGCAGAGGTGCTCATGCACCAAAAACTAAAGCATAAGGGTGAGATGAAATGGAAAATAAAGAGATGATGATAGTTGTGTGGTACATGGATTTCATAGATTCTACCCCCAAATAATAATTTAGAGTTAATATGGAACCCAATTTGGAATCAATATGATATCCTCTCAAACTATAAGTGTTGTTCCCATAATGACTCACTATGATTAAAATTTAAGGTGACCAAATGGAATGTGGGAGGATGTAATTTTTGCATAGTATTAGGGGCATTAGGAGTAGGGAATGACAATTACTAGATCAAATAATAATTACAAGACAAAGCATTAATGTGGAGCTAGGATCTCATGTGAACTAAAGGATATATGAGTAATGGAGATGTAAATGAAATGATGGGAACAATCAGACACTTGTTATTTAAAGCCAAAATGGTGAGTGGAGACTAATACTATTTTTCTTTTTCTAAGTATAGTGCAATGCTAGCGATGGAAATGCTTTTGCTACTAGAAACAACCAAGTACCAAATGGCCTTTTTAGCAGAAATAACTAATACAAAGTTGGTGACCATGCTAGAATCAGGCTACTCCCTAATATTGCATGTGGTAAAGGCTATTTGGGGTCAATAATTTTTTATGGCATACCATTGGTATAGGGTTAACATGAATATCAATTCAATGTTCTTGGCTTTGGTATTGTATTTGGCAGTTTCAAAGGATAAGGATAATGAAATTTGCCAAATACTATTCAAAGATGATTTCTTGGGAGAAATTGATGTGGTTTTGGAAGATGTAGAAAAAAATATAATGGTGTCTCTATTGTAGAACTATTACTTGACCAATTGTCATGGTGGGGAAGTAAAGAAACATCTGATAATCAAGATCCAAGAATTGGAACTATTGGAAGCCGGATGGGGTCACATGGAGTCAAGTGTCCTCTTTCTGCATGGTTTTCCCACACAATTGAGTTCTCAATGGAGGAATGGATTATGAATTACACAAGGGAGAAAGGTCTGTTGGAAGAGGATGAGGATGAAAATATCATTATGGGTGTGGCTAACCTCTCAAAGGATGGGGAATAATCAAAGGAGAATAAGCGCAGAGATGTGAATGAAATTTCTAGGAGCTGATCTCATCATGTGTGTGGCTCATAATGCCTAGTGGTTGCAAGGGCCATGATAGCTGGAAAATACAGGAGGGAAGAAGAATACCATTACATGATATATTTCCCTATGTCTATTAGTATATTATGCTAGTGAAAGTAATATTTTCTTCCATGTTTTTGTATATGGGTGGAAGATTTTTTAAGTCTTTAAATATAAGGTATATAGGTAGAAGTATTAGCTCCACAATATAACCAAAGATTAGTAGGTTATGTTGGTGTTTTTTTATAGACACTCTAGTTATGTGATATTTTGTTAAAGACCCAGGGAAGGTATAAGTGAATGCATACAATGGTGTAAAAGAAATGTAAAGTACCTCTTTTAACATTGATATAAAGGGAGTTGGTCCATACCAAATATTAAATTAAATTTAAAAAACATACCATAGACAGATACTCTTTTCACTGACAAGTGCAGTATACAATATACATAAGCATAAGGCTACCATGCTCTTCCAAGGGTCCCACAACTTATAAATCAGTTCATTTTATATACCAAATGAAGTTTTCCTATGTTATCCTTTGTATATGAACTAATAAACCAAGAATATTACAATGAATATGCAACCATAAATTACCATCCAATTAGGTCTACCACCAGATCAGACAATCAAACTTCAATCCTTTTCATAACCAGGTGCAGGAACTAAAGTATAGCCTAAGGTGGTGAAACTTAGGATGAGGTGCTAAAGGTTAGGTTGAATTGCCAAAACTCACCTTTCTTGCCTCTAGACCATCTTAGTCTAGAGAGGCTAAGGAATTTAAGACCAAGTTGAGGAGTTAAACTAGCGTATGTGCTAAAATGCAAGTGCAGGAACTAATCTATTTGCCTTGTCCCAAAAACTAAGTTTGGCCTCACAAAACACAACTAGTAGGAAATAATCTATTTGCCTTGCCCCAAAAACTATTTTTGGCCTCAACAAACACAACCAAATTTTAAATATAATTAATACACCATCTAATCTATCATATACACATGATTACATAATGAAAAGGTCCTACTCAATTGAAGCCAACATTATGAACATGATTACAATATCATATTACAAGAAATACGAGCATAATACAATAAGCATGAATATATAAATGGAATAGAATTAGTACATATAAAGGATGAAGTACAATTGGAGTCCACTCAAATCCTATACATTGGTCCCCAATGATGATTATTCATACCACCCAGCCACATGGTACTCTTAGGCCCACCCTAATACAAGTGTGATTTTCATTGCACCAAAAGATTGATCTGTCAATGCCTGATACAACCACTAGAATTATTTAATCCATAGGAGGCATTTAGTCCCTTTTCATGAATCCCAAGGGGATCGCTGGCCATTTTTCCAACAATTTCCACCTTAGCATTACCCGAGGGGATTCGAACATATGACCAAGCTTTGATACCACTTGTTACAAGTGTGATTTCTTTTGCACCAAAATATCGACATGTTAATGCCCGATACAACCACTAGACTTATATAATCCACATGAGGTATAAATTCCCTTGTCAAAAATCCCAAGGGGAGAACTGACCATTTTTCCAACACACCCCACCGTAATCAAAGAGATAACCATATGGCCCAAAGACTCAGTCAAGAAACCATGATATAGGGCTTACCAAAATTCAAGGAAAAAGTGAAAATCTATTTTAATTCATTCTAAGGGGTTTCAAGGTCCCCTCAAAACCTATTTTTTCCTAAATCCAAAACATTAGGAAAAATTATGCATTAAAACACAATGAGCATCTGGCATAGATGTAAAATCCATTAAACATGCAAGGGAGTATACAAATACACAATTCCCATAGGTTCAGTACTCATACCTATACCAAGTAAGACTAGAGAGTTCAAAAACATGAGTATCATAGCATATCCAAAGGAATGGCTCATGTGGAGCCAAGTAATCCTTTTGTGAAGAAAAGGAAGCTTAACTTACTAGATCAATGTTACGAAAATGGTTGATGCTTCTCTGATGTGTCCTTCGCCTATGGGATCACTCAAGGAACATATGAGGAATTTTTTTTATCTTATTGTTATGTGTTTACCCCATTAATTTTATTATGTTATCACTTCAATTAAGCAACTCTCCAATGGGTTATCCATGATGACCACTTTGTACCCCTACCCCCATTGGGATCCATTCCCTAAATATGTCTGTACACCCAACCCCAAGATCATAACCATAATAAAGGTACAATGACACATTGCAATGATAATTCATATCACATTAATCCTATTTCTAAATATATATTTGTAAAGGTTCATGACATTCACATCATTGATTTCATACCAATCATATAGATCGACATTGATCCCACTAATAATCTTATGTCATTCCATTACACACATAAAATAGCCAATCCAAAAGAATCTAATATCACATTATAGTATCCATAATAAAAAGTGAATTTAAAACTTTCACTCAAATAGAAAATCACTTCAAGATTGGGTATTTAAACCAGTTATAGAAAACCCACTATAAATTAAAACTCCATAAATCAAAACTTTGAAAGAACGCATTGGTTCTCATGTTAGTAATAACTGAGAGGGGGGGTGAATTAGTGGCCTCAAAAATTTATCCATTAAACTTTAATCCACCAATTATTACACCTCAGATTATTAAGTCCCTACAAGATGTATGCCTTGAAATACTTGAAACAATTTACTGTCTGTAGGTTTAGCTTGTCTGTCCTTATTCTCCTTGATTACTGATAAGCAGAAAAGCTCATTTACTGATACTCAGTAAATATGCAGAGTATACCAATCAATCCAGAAATGCATATGTGAAATATAAAACAATAAAGTAATAAACCATACACACATAACACAAGGATTTTAACGTGGAAACCATGTTAAGGGAAAAACCACTGGGACCAGTACCCCAAATTTTCACTCTTTTGAAGTGAGCCTTGTTATGAGCCAACCCTATTAAGGTTACAAACATACAGTTAAGTGCGACCTTGTTAGAGGATTTTTATACATAGGTTGTCACTAAGTATCTGGCATCTACGCTACCATCCTTGAATCAGTCTCTAGACTGTCAATAGACTTTATGCTAATCTTACTACCATCCTTGAATCAGCCTCCTTCTTAGACTATCAATAGGCTTTAGGTAAGACCACTGCTACTATCATGAATCAACCATTTTGGTAATCTATTAGGATATACCTCAATTATAGAAGATGGTTAAGTCCCACTTTGTTAAGAGACTTTAATGCTTCAATGGTTAAACTAAAACACAATGACCTATTTCTAATGCAACTTGAATTGTAGATATTCAGATCTATTTACATACAATACCTTCTGATCAATGTATCAATTCAATTCCTTTGTACTTCACTCTTTCTGCTCTATGATGTTGTTGCTTGACTGTTCATCGGTGTCTGCAGAATTCTTTAGCTCTCCCTTAGCTTGATTGATCAGGACTGCATGAAGTTTAACATTCATCAATTTCTCTTTAGCATCTTCTTTCAATTCACTCCCCCATGTCTCTAAGTGCTTGTGGAAATGAATTATGATTGTCTCTTATATAGACATGATTTTCCCTGATTCTTGATTCTTGGCATGAAAAACAATCCAGCCAATTTGATTTATGGCTTTAACTCCTGATTTATCTCATAATTATCTTATTTCCAACTGTATAAATCAATTGCTTTAACTATGGTCAAATAAAACAACTAGTTAAGTCTATCTTTAAGCTCTGCCAGCTAGATATTTTGTCATTTTCTGATATCTCTATTTTGTCGGTCAATTCTGCAGTTTTTCGCCGGTGACAACTGCCAGTTTTGTTGGTGCAACTTCAGTTAGCTTCAAGATCTCCATCCGTTGGGCATCATTGGATCTTTCTCGTCGGGCATTCTTTGACTCTGCTTCGTCAAGCAACACTGTCTTCTGCTCGTCGGGCATCACTGTGACTTTATCTCTATCTTTACCGGTGATGTGCACTACGTCGGTGTTTGTCTATCACTTAGTGAATACTTGACTTTTATGCATTTCTGAAAGCATAACCATTGTTCCATTGACTCTCTGAAGTCTTTGGCATTATGTGCATGATCATATAGATGATATCAATTTCACATCAATGACAATACAAACCATTAACTGATTTAATGTCTTGCATCATCTTCAACTTAACATTATCAAACATTCAATCAGTTACATGTCATCAATCTCCCCCTTTGGCATTGATGGAAACATACTATATTATCACACTATACTATTTCTAATACAACATGAAATACAATTGTTGAGATTCATCAAATTACCAAACAGTTTGTTTTGATAACTGATAAAAATGTCTGACCGCCGGTAAGCTCTGTGTTAGCTTAGATTTGATTCTTGCAGCTTTCTCTATTTCTTCTTCCGATGTGTTGTGAGCTCTGTTGGTGTTAGTTTCTCTCTCTTCTTCTTTGATGTCTCTGTCTTGTATTTACAACTTTTATACAAATTATCTCTCTATGGATATGATCTCTCCCTATTTGGAGTAATCTGATAATGAATAGTTTCTGATGATAATATGGATACATTCTCTCCCTTTGACATTAATGCCAAATAAATATTTTCATAAATATCTGACATTCTGTCAAAATATTTCTTCTATCCATAATATATTCCTTGAATTTCCCTTATCCATCATCAATATATCAATATGTTGTGGTGCTTGGCTCTTATATATACCTTTCTGTATACAGATGTAGCTTTGAAGTTCAACTTCTTCTTGCATCAATCATGAATGATATTCTGATAATATATGGCTGATGTAGCTTTAGTCCTTTTACTGACTGGTAGACATGGGTTTAACCCCTAGTCTTTTTCTCAAGTACTCAAATGTATCCTTGGGTAGTGGCTTGGTGAAGATATCAGCCAATTGTTCTTTTGATTGCACATATTCAAGTATCACCTCTTTTTCTTGAACTTGTTCTCTTA
>MU226022.1:1030162-1048678 GCA_018584345.1 Thuja plicata
ATAAACCATACACACATAACACAAGGATTTTAACATGGAAACCCTGTTAAGGGAAAAACCACTGGGACCGGTACCCCAAATTTTCACTCTTCTGAAGTGAGCCTTGTTAGGAGCCAACCCTATTAAATGTTACAAACACATAGTTAAGTGTGACCTTGTTAGAGGATTTTTATACATAGGTTGTCACTAAGTATCTGGAATCTACGCTACCATCCTTGAATCAATCTCTAGACTGTCAATAATCTTTATGCTAATCTTACTACCATCCTTGAATCAACCTCCTTCTTAGACTGTCAATAGGCTTTAGGTAAGACCACTACTATTATCATGAATCAACATTTTTGGTAATCTGTTAGGATATACCTCAATTATAGAAGATGGTTAAGTCCTACTCTATTAAGAGACTTTAATGCTTCAATGGTTAAATTGAAACACAATGACCTATTTCTAATGTAACTTGAATTGTAGATATTCAGATCTGTTTACGTATAATACCTTTTTTATCAATGTATCAATTCAATTCCTTTGTACTTCACTCTTTTTTCTCTATGATGTTGTTGCTTCATCGTTCATAAGTGTCTACAAAATTCTTTAGCTCTCCCTTAGCTTGATTGATCAGGACTGCATGAAGTTTAACCTTCATCAGTTTCTCTTCACCATCTTCTTTGAATTATGATTGTCTCTTATATAGACATGATTTTCCTTGATTCTTGATTCTTGATTCTTGGCGTGAAAAAAAATCCAACCAATTTGATTTACAGCTTTAACTCCTGATTTATCTCGTAGTTATCTTCTTGCCAACTTTATAAATCAATTGCTTTAACTATGGTCAAATAAAACAAATAAAACAACTAGTTAAGTCTATCTTTAAGCTCTACCAGCTAGATATTTTTTCATTTTCTGATCTCTCTATTCTGTCGGTCAATTCTGCAGTTTGTTGCCAGTGACAACTGCCAGTTCCGTCGGTGCAACTTCAGTTACCTTCGGGATCTCCGTCTGTCAGGCATCATTGGATCTTGCTCGTCGGGAATCCTTTGACTCTGCTTTGTCAGGAAACAATGTCTTCTTCTCATCGGGCATCACTGTGAATTTATCTCTATCTTTACCGGTGGTGTGCACTCTGTCGGTGTTTGTCTATCACTTAGTGAATACTTGACTTTTATGCATTGCTGAAATCATAACCATTGTTCCATTGATTCTCTAAAGTCTTTGGCATTATGTGCATGACCATATAGATGATATCAAGTTGACATCAATGACAATACAAACCATTAACTGATTTAATGTCTTGCATCATCTTCAACTTAACATTATCAAACATTCAATCAGTTACATGTCATAATTTCATGCATCCTATATTACAATAATACAATCAAATCAACAATTTAATCATCTAATAAAAAATTGATAGGATAATGGCAAGGAAACCCTCACTATTAAACCTAAATTGGGGAAAATACAAATCTCAATTGAATTCAATAAAAAAAATAGAATCGTGTTTTAATACAATAATTAAATCATTTCCTAACATGTTTTAACAATTAAACCAAGAACCAAAGGATATATGAAGAGTCGAGGTGAGAAACTACCTCCACGAGAAAATCTCCAAAATACAAGAAGTTGATAATTTCTCCACAAAATAATATAAAATTTGGAGGGGAGGAAGAAATCAATGAGAGGATTCCAATAAGACAATACCCACAAAAACCCTCCAACTCAAATCCACGATCCAAGTCCAAGTTCAAATAGAATAAAACATCAAAATTTTTGAATATATTAAAAAGAATCTTTTCAAAAATATAAAATATATGAAACCATAAAGTTAAAATTATAAAAATACACTCTTATAATATAAAAACAAATTAAATATAAAACCCCAATTAAATTAAGTACCTATACAACATATTTGTTGATAACAATAATAAACTAACAGACAATACTAACTATTAAATATATTTATTATTTTATTTATATAATTTACTGTGACTATTGCAACCACTAATAATGCAAGGGTCATCAGACATTGTCACACAATAACCAGATGGGTAGGCATAAGCAACATGACGATTATCACCCAAGAATATGAATGACAATTATGATAGATAACATGTCTTACCCATATGATTAACTCTAATTTAACCATTATATGAGGATATTATAAGCATGCTCAGACCTATGAAGCCAGGTAGATTCGATGCCTATTAGGTTTCCATCTCTCAAATATCACATGTCAAGTATACCAATTCATACATGTAAATAGCTAAAACACATATAAAATAATAAAATAGTATGGATCTTTGAAAAGGGAATTTTAGTGACATAATCACTCTTATGTGTTTGGGTATTACAACACCACCCCTTTTCACATATAATCATCACATAAACATTGCATTAGCATTCTCATCTATCTAATTACGTCAAATAACAATAATTATCAATAAAACAAGGTTGGGTCAGGATCGCTATGTATCAGTCTAGGAAGTCTCCCATAGCTACCGCATTTAGGGTTACGACCGCCACTGTTGCAGCTCGTTCTGCTGGAGATCAAGCTCCTCTTGCCACCGCCTTTGTAGTTGGTGATGTTTTTGATGTTTCTGTTGATGCTGCTGATGTTTCTGCTATTGTTGTGTCTGCAACAACCTCTATTGATGCAGTTGGTTGTTGGATTTCCTACGATCTTGGTGTGGGGAGCTTGGACGATGCCTCTGTGCGGACTTCAGGGGCTTTGAAATTTGCTTCTGGTAAGAAGGGTGGGGTAAAAGTCCCCCATGTGGTGGTTGTGGTGCATGCCTCTATGGCTAGGGTAGATGCTACACTGAAGCTAGGAGAAAACCATGGGTTTGTTCCTGTCTCAAATCCTATAATATCCATTATGATGGATATGGATGTGGAGGAGGAAATAGACGAAAATATTTCTGAGTTTTCCTCCCATGCTTTCATTTGCAGGTTCAAAGGGTTTTGGCCTAGCTTCCCGAAGCTTCATGATTGGATCTCTAGACATTGGGAGCCTATCCTCATGGATACGGTGAACATCTATCCTTTGGCTAAGGGGTATTTTATTGTAAAATTTGATGATCTTTTGGATAGAAATAATATGCTGATTGAACATTTTTTCAGCTGGTAGGATCATTTTATGCTCATGGTTAAACCATGGAATATTGATTTTAACCCTATGTCAGATTCCTTCATTAGGTTTCCTATATGGGTCCATCTTCCTAATATTCCTTTGCATCTATGGATTGATTCTTTGCTGGAAGGGATTGGTAATGCCCTTGGGGAATTTTTATTGGTGGATGGTGATTCTTCTGACATTATCCATTCTACTTATGCTCGCATGCTTGTGGATATCGATCCCTCCAAGGGTCTTCCTACAGAGATAGTGATCAACTCCTCTAAAGGAAAATAGATTCAGTCTCCCTTCAAATGCAAAACGTGTTTTAAAACAAGGCATTTGGCCGCTCAATGTGGAATGGGAAAAAATAAAACTAATGCATCCTAGTGGAATGGCACTTTTGATCAACACTATGTGGTGGAAAAGAAGCCTATCTCGCCAAAAAAAAATTCCAAGGTGGCAGCACAGGTCCCGCCTCCTCTTGCTGGTAAGGTTGTGGTTCCTGAGTGTTCTCTAAATATTGCCTCCCAATTGGTTTCATCACCTAGCCTGGTGGGGGTTTCCAAGTCTCTGATATCCCCTGGTTATGATGGGGGTGGTGGTTAATGGTTCTTTGAATGTCCCTCTTATGAAATTGACTGGTATTTTGGCTACCCCTACTGGTAGCTTTGATCATTCTTGTGTGGTGGATGATCCTCCATGTTGGTAGGATGAGGCGGCTAGAGCTAAAGAGGGCTGGATTACTGTTAAAGGAAAAAAATTCAAGTTTCCCTCTTCCTTTGATATGATTCTTCATTCCCATCAGAAGGGTGCTAAAGGTAAATCCTAGATTTGGATTTGTCTTTAGCTTGGGTCTGCATGAAAATTGTTTTATGCATAGCTTCTCTAAGGTTGTTGGAGCCTGTTGTAAACCCTCACTGTGGTTGTGACCCATTTTTTTTTGTGGGCATTTTTTAATATATTTTGTGACTATATTGTACAGGGTTTTGGGGCCCCTTCAAAACATGTTGTTACCTTAATAAAAAACAATAATTATCAATAATAATCATAGATAAAATGTTATATTAGGAAAGTTCATTAACTAACATTAAATATAATTTAACAATAATAATAATCAAAATTATAATATCATCTTAGTAAACATGCCAAGCATCATTAATTATCATTAGACATCATTTAAAGAAATTAAGAGTATGCAAAAAATCCCCAAAGAAAATTACTATCAATACATGATCAATCATAACATACCACCTTGAATCATTAACACGATATCAACACTCATCATGAAACCATCAAAAATGTAAAAATCCAATATAAGAGTCTATCTTGGATAAAAATATTAAGCGCATGATAGAATGCAAACAAGGGAGGCACTACATCCTCCCTACAAGGACTGGGATAACTCCTAGAATCTTACAAAAAGATAGGAATACAACTCTCTCAACTATGAAATATCCTCCCAAGTAGCAGAAGTCTCATCATTCGGGATCCATTGAACCTTTACATGCTTTATGTCCCAAGCCCTAAGGGTCAACCTATGATGCTAAAGGATGTGAATGAGCTCTGAAGAAAGTTTCTCATCATCTACCTAAAAAGAATTCCAACTAAGAACATGGGACACATTAGGTCTATATTGTCTGAGTACATAAATATGAAATACATCATGTGAGGCAACCTATGTAGCAACACAAAGCAATTGGAAAATGGACCAATCCTCCATAAAATATCAAATGGACAAACAAAACATGGAGATAATTTAGAGCCCTTCACATATCATATGGGACTCTTCCACAAAAAAACTCTCAAGAACACATAGTCACCTACTGAGAAGTGATGATCCAATCTACACGTGTCAACATACTTCTTATGTTGATCTTGAACTACAACTAAATGCTCTCTGATACAACTTGGACCTCTAAATTATCCCAACTGGATGGATTATGGAACGATCTACCATACAAGGCTTGAAATGGGGACATACCAAGAGAACTATGGCACCCATTATCATATGAAAACTCTACTAGGTACAAGTAGTCTTCCCATCATGACTCCTAATCCATGACATAAATACAAAGCATATCCTTCAAAACCTGAACACTCAAGCTAAAACCACATTTGCATATGATGATCTCATTGGGGAGAAGTGAGCCAGTTTAGAAATTTTTTCTAAAATAACCATCTTAGAATCATGATGATGAAAAGATATGGGAAATCCAACAATAAATTAAGATATATCATGTTTGATTTCCATTGAGGAAGTACATACAACTGTAAAAGACATGAGAGATGTTGATGCAGAGCCCTTCTTACCTTAGATCTTATAACCCCTAATATCCTACTATCCTTAATTGGATAGTGCTCACAAGAAAAGAGTCCACATACTAAGGTATTGTAAGATATAATCTGTGTGTGTGTGTGTGTGTGTGTTTGGGGTGTGTTGTGTATGTATGGAAAATTTTGTAGATATATATTACCTCCTAATCCAAGACAAGGAGATCCTAATTGATTAACCGAAAGGAGACGATCAATGCAAAAAGGAATCAACTGGTTATGGATAAAGAGGGGAAGGGGGTCTAATTTCTTAATTATAAAGTAAAAAAATAGATCTAAAAAATTAGGATGAAATGAAACACTTATCTTGGAATGTAGAAGATCTATGAATTGTTGTTTACTAGTTCCTATACTAGGTTTCTAGAAATTTTGCAACATGCCCTGGTCTAGAAACACAAAGACGGAGAAAACCCAGAAATCATTTTCTTTTCTAAGCAAGGTCAACCTTAACCCAAATACGGGGCACAATTTTACCCCTTTATGTCGACCTTGACATGTGCTGCTCTGACAAAAATTATGTTCATGGATCCTTAAAGTTTTCCGAAAAGGGTATCTGAATTTGCTCTGTAATTCTCTATTTTGTACATGTACCTACAAGAAACATGGTTTTGTTTGTTGGGGGGGGTTTCCTTAGTCAAACCTTGATTTTAGGAATTAACCTTGAAATCAAGACTGAAATGGAGAATGCTAGCAAGTAGTAGAAGTAGATCTAACGATGAAGCTATGATATTCAATAGATATGCAATTGTATTTTAAATGTAAACAAGTATGTTAATATGAAATCTTAGATGCAACATTAAAAACCATAAATGTAAATCAAAACCTCCATGATTATATGCTTGGAATCCATCTTGAAGGAAGAGTGAATGAATATTGAGGATGCACGAAGGATCTTGAAGGAAGATCACACCACCATGATGGATAGATCTAGGGTTTGAATGATGAATCTTCAATACTTGAACCAAATCCCTTCAACAACTTGAATGCTTGAATCCTTGATCTTCAATGGAGAACTTGAATGCTTGAGAAGAAGACTTGAAAACCTTGATTGAACACTTGGAATCTTGAAATCATGTAGAACAATGGATGCTTGAAAGTAGATAATAATGGATTATGCATAGATGATCCTTCATATATGGAAAATGAGAGGAGAAGGCTTCCTTATATACTAGTATAGGGCACAAACTTCTAGAGAGGCTGAAATATGAGAATTAAATTCCAATTAGGCTCATACTCCTAGAAGTGGACCTATATTAAATATCTTTTTAAGATTCACCACGTTGAAGCCTGAAACAGCCAACCCGGAAGCAGGAAAATAAACTTTTTGATTTTTCCCCTGCATCTAGCACAGTTTCCAATGGAAAAGGGGGACATGGGTCAAGGTCAAGGTCGACCTTGACCTAGAGGGTTAAGACCCTTGGAAAATTTGCCAGGTGGGGAAAATAGTGCCCAGAGAGGCCCAATCAAGGTCCTAAATAGGCATAGAAGATGGAAAAGGGGCAGAAATAAGAGGACAACATGATAATGGCCCAAAACACACCCTAAGGAGGGCTAAACAATATTAACATGGAAGTGTTTCCATTTTTAGATGATACATTAAGCCCCCACTTTATCAGGAGTATGGAAATTGAACATAGTCACGATAAAGTTAGAAGAAAGACTCCAGTAGATCACAACAAGGTATAACATCACCTAGTCAAGGAAATGATCCCCCAGGACAAGGATTCTAACTTAACATACATGCACAAGGGTATGAAAACAAAGAGAAAACAAAGACAAAGCTAAAAGACACAAAAAAGAGGGGTTAGTACAAAAACAAACCCAAATCAACTAGCAAGGGCAACCTTGTTAAGAAATGCTTCCTATACTAATATTATATTTGGAAAGCTATCATAAAAGCATAAATGACTACATAAGAAAGACAAGAGCAACACTATAAATAATATAGCTTCATGATCTAATCCTACTATCATGAAAGCGAAAGAGAGAAAAGAGAGAGTGATTACCTTGACCAGTAAGATGCCCACCTTACCATGATTAACCAAGGAGGGAGAGCCCAACAAGTATCCAAACCTGATACTATATCCATAAACTATTCTTTATAGTTGTAATGTGTCTTCTGATGGCTTTTGGAATACCCATAGATCTACATTTTTGTATCACTATGGAATATAAAATGTTTGTCTCTATAGGATTTAGCAACTTATGTGTGTTACCTTCTGAGGATTTAGCATATTTGAAATTGAAAATGTGTATCTTCTTTAGGATTTAGAAACTTATGTGTGTTACCTTCTGAGGATTTAGAAAAAATAAAAATTTGTGTCTCTTCAGGATTTCACAACTTATGTGCGTTACCTTCTAAGGATTTAGCATGTTGTAAAATGTAAACTATAGTATAAGGAAGACCCTATATATTCCCCCCTCCTTATCATGGCTACCTAATAGATAGGATAAGGAAGAGAAGGAGGATACCTAGTTCACAAAGTAAGGAGATATCCTGTTAGAAAAAATGTACATTAAATTCTTAGCAAAGAGTATTGACCCTTACATCTAAGAGCATAGATAATCATGAAAAGGATATGTCACTTATGGAAAAAGGATCCTCAAAGAGGAAGAGATCTTATCAACAATACCCCCATTTTAGATGAGTGTTTTGGATGAAATATCATCTTTCAAAGAAAATAAAAGAGGGATCAAAGATTCAATCATCAAGCCCCCTGCAATCAAGAGGAAGAGGAATCTTGGAATGAAGGAAGAAAACTCCAATCCAAAGCAAAGGAAAGAGTTTATAAAGAACATAATTTGCAAAATAAAGAAGTGGTGATGACCTAGGACAATAACCTCTCATATAAAAGGATATCCATAGCCAAAACATAAGTCAGTATAAGGAAATATTGTTACAGAATAAAAAAATACCACTAAGATAAGGAAAGTAGATCCTTAGACAGAGAGAAAGAAGGAAAACCTTGCCCCCCAGGGATGAAAGCAAGGGATATACCAATCAGATCAAGATGTGTTGTAACAAAGAGATATCTTTGCAAAACAAATGTCTTAGAAAAGATATCATGAATACTAGAAGAGAGCTATGGATGATTATGAGCAAAGGAAGGATGTACCATATCATAATACAAAACCACAGGGATAAAATATAGAAAGAATACCCAATTAAGATAAAAAAAAATACATGCTAAGAACATAATGAATCCTAGAAAAATGGAAGAAATACCTCTTTCCCCCCTATCAAGAGATAAGAGGGAGAAAGATCTATATTATAGAAGAACGAGGGGTATTCCTCGTATGGAAATTATGAAGAAATTGTAATACCGCACGAGAGAGATATAATTCCTAAAGCAGATCTTTCTATAGCATACATCTTGAAATGCACACAATCAGCAAGTAAATGTGTATTACTATAGTGAAAAGGAAATTTATACTTGGAGAGATCATCTTTTGGCATAGGTTTAAAGATCCATTTCTTAGAATCCATTAACTGAACATACACCTTCTTAGCCACATCTTGAGGGGTATCAAGGTAATCTAAGGAAGGTGTTGGAAGAAGAACATGAAGAGGATGGCAACGATCAAAATCAACCACCTTAAATTGATATAGCAGAAATCCTAGACCATGTATATCTTGTTTAGGGGATAGATGAACCGGATATTTAATACCTTGTTCATTAACACCAAGCCCTAAACCCTTATAACCTTGTTTAGCCACCATATTATATCATGTAGTGTACATATCTTGTAAAGCTTTTGCAGCAGGTGATTGTTCACGATGATCATGAGAAAATGTTCTGTAAGGTGGAATGATAGGTTTAGAAGAAGTATCTTTTCTCTTCCCTTTAATATCATCATGTACTGGATAAGAAGGGGAAGGTAAATCAAAGAATTCTTGCACATCTGCATCATGAACCATAGTTTGAGCCCCATCATAAGTGTGAGAAGAACTAGGGATAGAAGATGGAGAAATAGGAGTGGGAATATTAGGAATTGGATTAGGAAGGATAGGATTAGGATTAGGAAGATTAGGAAATGGGGTATCATCTACCAAATTCTTCACATAAGCCAAAAGAGCAATAAGTCCGCCACACAAATTCTTAATGAAAGTTTTGAAAGTAGGAAGGCTAGTATTAGTCAATCCCATAATAGCATAAGCAAGTGAAACATGAAGAGCGACAAACATAATGAAATGGATGATACTCTCATAAACATCATAAGTACTATAAAGAGATGCTAAGAGAAGAATAATGAGGAAAATAACCACACACCAAAGCATCTTAAATATCTTCATAGTGAATGAAATGCAAGAAATGTTTTTGTATTTTTATGAGTATGTAGATTTATTTATTTTTTAAATTCAAGAGCATAAAAGAAAACTAATCTAATATGTATGCAAAAGCTGGTCTTAAGGAAAAGAGGAAAAGCATCTAACACCAAAAAGAAAGATTTTCCTATCATGGGTTCACCAAAATGTAAGATATATATATTTATATATGTGTTTGGGGTGTGTTGTGTATGTATGGAAAATGTTGTAGATATATATATTACCTCCTAATCCAAGACAAGGAGATCCCAATTGATTAACCAAAAGGAGATGATCAATGAAAAAAGAAATCAATTGGTTATGGATAAAGAGGGGAAGGGGGTCTAATTTCTTAATTATAAAGTAAAATAATAGATCTGAAAAATTAGGATGAAATGAAACACTTATCTTGGAATGTAGCAGATCTGGAAATTGTCATTTTCTGGTGTTTGTACTAGGTTTCTATAAATTTTGCAACCTACCCTAGCCTGGAAACACATAGACAGAGAAAACCCAGAAATCATTTTAGTTTATGAGCAAGGTCAACCTTGACCTAAATACAAGGGCGCAATTGTACCCCTTTATGTTGACCTTGACCTGCTCTGCTCTGATGAAAAGTATGTTCATGGATCCTAAAATTTTTCCAAAAAGGGTATCCGAATCTGCTCTATAATTTTCTATTCTATACATGTACCTTCAAGAAAAATGGTTTTTTTTGTTGGGGGAGTGGTTTGCCTTAATCAAACCCTGATTTTAGGAATTAACCTTGAAATCAAAACTGAAATGGAGAATGCTAGCAAGTAGTAGAAGAAGATCTAACAATGAAGCTATGATATTCAATAGATATGCAATTGTATTTCAAATGTAAACAAGTATGTTAATATGAAATCTTAGACTCAACATTAAAAACCATAAATGTACATCAAAACCTCCATGATTATATGCTTGGAATCCACCTTGAAGGAAGAATGAATTAATCTTGAGGATGCACAAAGGATCTTGAAGGAAGATCACACCACCATTATGGATAGATGTAGGGTTTGAATGATGAATCTTGAATACTTGAACCAAATCCCTTCAATAGCTTGAATCCTTGATCTTCAATGGAGAACTTGAATGCTTGAGAAGAAGACTTGAAAACCTTGATTGAACACTTGGAAGCTTGAAATCATGTAGAACAATGGATGCTTGAAAGTAGATAATAATGGATTATGCGTAGATGATCCTTCATAAATGGAAAATGAGAGGAGAAGGTTTCCTTATATACTAGTCTAGGGAAAAAACTTATAGAGATATTGACACATGAGAATTAAATTCTAATTAGTCTCAAACTCCTAGAATTGGACCTATATTGAATATATTTTTAAGAGTATCCACTTCAAAGCCCAAAACAGCCAACTCGGAAGCGGGAAAATAAACTTTTTTAGTTTCCCCCAGCATCTGGCACACTTTCTAATGGAAAAAGGGGACCTGGGTCAAGGTCGAGGTCGACCTTGACCTAGGTCAGGTTCAAGTTCAACCTTGACCTAGCTGAAGGTCAAGTTCAACCTTGACCCAGGGGGTTAAGACCCCTTAAAAATATGTTAAGTCAGGGTCCTAAACAGGCACAGAAGGTGGAAAAGGGGCAGAAATTAGAGGAAAACATGATAATGGCCCAAAACACCCCCTAAAGAGGGATAAATACTATTAGCACTTCTATGTTAATAGTATTTATCCCTCTTTAGGGGTGTTTTGGGCCATTATCATGTTTTCCTCTAAGGCCTATTTAGGCTTGTAGGCCTATCTCACTGGTTTTTGGGGCACAATTTCAAATTCCATCAAAGAACCTACAAAAAAAATGTGATATCCTAAAACCCTTTATTTAATTACACAATATCCTAGAGGGGATTCTTCTATCCTTCACAAATGGGGTTTCAAGCACACAAAAGACCAGAGGCCTAACAGGGTAATTAGGCCTTGGTTTACAAAGGTACCACCATCTCCATCATTTTTTTCTTCAAACCAATGATCTTACCTTCAAGGAACATCCCAAAAACTTCCAAATCCAAAGGTAGACCCTTTGTCTCAACACCTATATCTCAAAACAAGAACATCTTCATATCATAGTAGGTAGCCACATACAAATGTCTACACAAGGCATCAGACTTCCCTTTGACCCCTGCACTTCCACAATCATACCTTTAGGAATCATAAAAAAAATAGGCCTAACTTTTATTCCATGGAGATTCATCAAATTCTGATGGTGGAAGTACAAGTTAGAGCCATTTGAAGGCCAAACCCTTATTTCAGAGGGTTTCTCGAGAAGACACGGTCCAGTGAATTCAAAATTTAAAAAAAAATTAGCCTTGATGGTATGAACACTTAAAACAAAATTATAATTAAATATAATATAATTCATAAAGTTCCAAGATCAATCAAAGGTCTTTCCCAATCCATACATGCTCAGAAACATCACATTTGTAGGAAATCTGAATCAATTGTATTTCTTGCAAGTTCCATAGTCCATACAATCAACCCTCAACCATTGAAAATGGATTATTTGGGGTACATATACCTTTCTCCAACATTTCATAACCACCATTTGAAATTTAGAGCCATTGGGAGGAAAGTTGCACTTTTTGCAAGAAAATGTTGTCAATGTTGTCAAAATGAAAGATTTGCATTTTTGACAACTTTTACATAACTGCTAGAAAAGTTGTACTTTATAAAAAACTTGACCGCACTTGACATAGGATTGGTTTAAATTTATTAAAAACATAAAAAGAACTCCTAAAGTACACTTCACTACTCCCCCTTGGCACATATGCCCATGGTGGTTTATAATGCACCTATCCACGACATAGAGTTACAAATTAGGGGATCATTATTACAACCATTGACAAAATGAAAACAAACATGAAAATAGGACATCATGCATGTACCACATATTATCCCTCATTGTCTTTATTAGAGATGGGTTCTCCTGCACTATACTCCCCTAGCAAAAATATCTAAAGACCTCTTGAGATGAGTTGATGGAGATCTACACCATGGTCCACAATTTGTTGCTCATTCATCCAAACTTCCTCTGAATCAAGCTTACCTTTCCAGTGAACCAAATATTCCTTATAGTCTCTATTTGTTTTCTTATTTTCTATCCTAGTGTCTGAGATCTTATCTAGGATGGGTAGATCATGCTTTGGGATTTCATCATCAGCAAGGACTTCTTGTATAGTAGAACTATCACCTGCATCCACATCCCTTTTGTATGGGGCTAGATTATAAACATTAAATATAGGATATAAACCAAGATCAAGAGGGAGTTGAAATTAATAAGTATTATGTTCACACTTCTTAAGGATCTAACAAGGTCCAATCTTTCTCTACATAATATTTGTGTACTTTCCCTTTGGGAGTCTCTCCTTCTTCAAGTTGACCCTCACTAAGTCTCCAGCAAAAAATTGAACATCCCTCTTCTTTTTGTCAGCATTTTGTTTATATTTGTTAGCAGACTGTTGTAACTGTGATTTTACTTGTTCCTACACCTTCTTTATAGAAATGGAGAATGCTTCACAATCAGCACTGATTAACTCTCCTTTGTGAAGTTCTCTCAACTCCATAACACCTATTGGGTGTAAGTCATACACAATTTGAAATGGTGAACGACCAATATTCCTATTCACTGTATCATTATAGAAGTATTCTTCTTGTGGTAATGATGCATCCCACTTCTCACCATGTTGTTTAGTGGGACATCAACAAATTCCCTAAAGACCTATTTACTATGTATGTTTGACCATCTGTTTGTGGATGGTATGCAGATGAGAAAGCCAAATTGGTTCCAAGTTTTCTCCACAATGTTCTCCAAAAGTGCCCTATGAACTTCACATCCCTATCTGATACTATGTTCAAGGGTAAAAAATGTATTCTTACAATTTCCTTGAAAAATAAATCTGCAACATAATAGGTATCATAATTAGTCTTACATAGAAATAAATGAGCCATCTTTCTGAATCTATCAACCAAAACATAAACATTGTCATATCCCTTCTTTATTCTAGGTAATCCTAACAAAAAATCCATGATGATGCTCTATCATGGTCTTGATGGAACGGGGAGGGGTTGGTAGACTCTTGCATTGGTAGATCTCCCTTTTTCCTTTTGGAAAATCACACATGCTTCCACAAAATTTCTAACATCCACTTGCATATTGGGCCAAAAATACTTTCTCTTCACCAATTCTAGGGTCTTTTCAAGACCAAAGTATCCTGACATGGCTCCATAGTGATTTTCCCTGATTATTTTCACCCTAATTGAGAATTTGGGGATACACAACTCCCCCCCCCCTTTAAAAAGTAAACCATCCAGTATCAGAAATTCAGAGAACTCAATGTGATATCTTTCACCAAATGATTTGCATACCTGATAGATTTCACCAAAATACTCATCATCTTGGTACATGTTCTTCAAGGATTCTATCCCAACACTCTCCAACTTGATTTATGTCATTACTAACACTCTTCTTCTCAAGGCATTATCCACCTTTTTCTTCACCCCTTTCTTGTGCTTAAGAGAAAATGTATAAGACTGCAATGTTTCAACCCACTTCATATGCCTATGGTTAAGCTTTTCTTGACTATTATTAAAACTTAGGGCCTGATTGTCAGTAAATACAATGAATTAATTTGGCATAAAATAGTGCCTCCACTTATTTAAGGACTGAGCTAAAGCATACATTTCCAAGTCATATGAGGAATACCTCCTTTTTGCTACATTTAATTTCACTGAAAAAAGGCTATGGGATTACCTTCCTGACTAAGAACTGCTTCTATAGCCATGTGACCGGAATCACATTCCACTTGGAAAATCTTGTTGAAGTATGGTAGAGTAAGGGTTGGTTGTTGAGAAACCTTCTTCTTCAAAGTTTCAAGAGATTCATCAACTTCATTAGTCCAAAATATCTTACATTTCTTCCCTCCTTTTATGGTTTCAAGATGGGAGCACAATATGAGTAAACCACTTTATAAATTTCCTTAAAAAAGTAGACAATCCAAGAAAAATTTTGACGTCTCCCATTTTCCTAGGGGTAGACCAAGAAAGTATAGAACTCACCTTCTCTTGATACATTTTTAACTCACCATGTGATATTACAAAGCCTAAATAAATTATCTCCTCCAGCATGAACATACACTTCTCTCTATTGATCATTAACTCCTCCTCATGTAGCCTCCTTAAGACCATGTCCAAGTGTTTTAGGTTATCTTCCCTTGACATGTTGAAGTTTAGTATATCATCCAGATAAACAATCACAAATTTTCATATAAAGTCTCCCAAGACTTCATTCATGAGCTTCATGAATGTACTAGGGACATTAGACATGCCAAATGGAATGAATTTCCACTCATATTAACCCTCATTTGTTTTCAAATACATCTTCCACTCATCCCATGGCCTTATCCTTATTTGATGGTATCCACTTTTTAGATCAATTTTAGAAAAGTACTTAGCACCCCCAAATAGTCAAGCAAGTGTTCAATTCTAGGAATTGGAAAATGATACCTTATGTTGATCTTGTTGATTGCTCTTTAATATGTACAAAGCCTCCAATTGTCCTCCTTCTTAGGTACAAGGACTACAGGTATTGCACAAGGGCTTAGACTCTTACCAATGAGTCTTGATTCTAGTAACTCCTCAATTTGTCTAGCCATATCTTTATTCTATTGGGGTGTAAGATTGTATGTTACCTTGTTAGGTAGTGTAGACCCAGGGATGAATTCAATACAATGACTTATGTCTCTAACAGGAGGTAGTGACCTTAGCATTCCATCTGAAATGATTCCCTTATACTGATCCAGTAATTGTTGTACTGTAAGATCCACTAACCTTTCTCTCCTTGGTTTTTCATCTCCTTCCTTAGCCACTGTCATAGTTCTTGGGATAGGGATAAATGCATAACACACTTCTTCTTCATCAACTTCCTTCATGAATTCCTTTCCTTCCATCACCAACACTTTGGCTTCTTTTCCCTTAGGTTCTACTTCATCTTCCATCAGAGGTAGTAGGTCAATCACCTTCCCATATTTTTATGGAGTATGTGTTTCAGAAACCATCATGGTATGCTTTGAGATAAAATTTCCATGGTCTCCCAAGTAGGATATGGAAAGCATCCATCTCAGCCACATCAAACAATAGTATATCTTTATAGGATCCTATTTGAAATTCCACCCAAGCCCGCTCTTCTAGAATTTCTTGTTGACCTTGGGTTAGCCAAGAGACCTTATGGGAAGAAGGGTGAGAAATTATTTTCATTCTAATATTTTCTACTATTTCTAAACATACAAAATTCTCAGTAGATCTAGAGTTAATCAAGACTTTACATATATTACCTTCTAATTTTCAGGTTGTCTTGAAGAGTGACTTCCTTTGTGGGGGCTCTTTGATTGGAATCTTCATGGTAGTTACTACCCTCATGATCATTAGAGCCTCTCCTCTCTCAAGGTAGCCATATGCATTAGGATCATTCACACCTTGGTATGATGAAATGCTTTGGTAGTCCATTTCTTGAACTAGATTTGTCCTCCTCTCTCCCAGTTAACTTGTACTTGCATTCTTTGGACATATATTTTCCATATACCCTTCTTGGTTACAATTGAAGAATTGGATAGGTCCCCTCCCTTGTGTTCTTCATCTAAATTTTTGTCTCCTTCCTCTAAAATTACCCCTAGTGTTGAAACCACTATTATTACCTTCACCTCCATGTTATTCCTAATTTGAGTCTCCTTGGGAACCAAAACCATTCCCTCTTCCTCTAAAGGGAATCCTTCCTCTTTGGTGTCTGCCTCTTCCTCTTCCATTCTGATCTTGTCTCCTTTTTAACTTCTCTTCAACCTTAGAAGCCAATTGATGACACTTTTGCACTATCCCATGGGTAAGAAAATTCAATTCTTCTTGAATGGAGAATTTCAAACCATTCATACATCTGGCTAACTTTTCTCCTTTGGGCTCCTTTGTCTTGGACTTCATACACAACTTCATGAACTCCTCAGTGTATGTGTTCACTTACATATCCTTTTGTCTAAGGTTTTGTCTTCTTCTATGCAATTGTACCTCATAATATTCAGGTACATATGACTCTTTCACCAAACTTACCATCCTCTTCCAAGTATACACTCTACTTTTTCCATCCTTCTCTCTTTCATCTTGAATAAAATTCCAACATTTAAAAGAAGAGCCTTTCAACTTTGACCTTTCTATATTTTCCTTCTGGTGCTCAGGAATGTCTTCACATTCAAAGAAGCTTGAGAGAGAGTCTATCCAATTCATGACTAAGTCTGGATCCATTCTCTCGCTAAATATAGGCAATTTCAACTTACCATCAATAGTTATCCTCTCCATTGACTTTAGGGAATTCAGGTAATTTAGGAGGGGTCTCTAGTCTGCAGGAACTTCCTCTTCTTCCTGCCTTAGGATCTCTTCCTCATAAAAATCTCCATTACCTCTAGAGTCTTCCTCACCCCTACCTTTCATTTGGATCCTCATCTCATCCATCTCTTCTCTAATTTTCCTTTTCTCTGCCATTTTTCTATAACAAGCTTGGCAAGTTCCACATTTGTCATTCTTTGTGGAATTTCATCTTCTTTTGCCATGTCTTCTTCTTCAACTTATTTTGCCCAAGGGTTCATTTCCCTTGCTCTGATACCACTTGATGCAGAGCCCTTCTTACCTAGGATCTTATAACCCCTAGCTATACGCCTCTTCTTCGTGATTCATGGCTCCCAAGCTTTCCAAAGGCAAGGGTTAATAGAAAATATTTTACAAATGATATAAATCAAACACACAAGAACTACTAAAATGAATAACTTGAAATGTAACCAATAAAATGTACAAGCAAAGAAAAAAAAAACAAATGAATGCAAACCCCGAAGTGCTTGAAGCTTCTATTGTTTCTCTCTACTCCTTCTGAAACATTGTTCTTGATGCTCAGTATTGGGGTGGGCAGCGTCTATGACTTGATAAGTGTCGATAATTTGCTAATTGAAATGAGTGTGTGATCGCAAGATGGCTTGAATGCTAGAACCAAACTGACATAGAGATGGCGCACGAGAGCTTGAAATCCTCGATCCTTCAAATGGTTATGAATGGTTTATTATATAGGAATTGGGGATGAAATGAACGGTTGAGATCAATCCCGGAGATAGGGAGATAAATGGTTGAGATCAAAGGGAACTGGAGAAGCCATCAGTAAACTCCACCTCTTCAATTTGTAAAGAGGAGACAGAGTTTGGTTGACTAAAGAGCTGATTGTGAGTTACCTTTTTGAACTGAAGAGGTGGGTGAAGTTACCCATGTGGACTGGAGAGGTGGGTGAAGTTACCCATGTGAACTGGACAGATGGGTGGAGTAACCCATGTGATCTTATTGGAGTTATCTCTTTGAAGATAAATGAATATTTAATTCATTTATTTAATTAAAGTTTTCAACATGTGAGATAATTGAATTCTTTTTTATTTAGAATTGCTTTATTGAATGAAATTAAATTAATTTAATTAAAATTAATTTAATTGGAAGAATTTACTTAGTAAGTTTAAATATTTGAATTTAAACTATAGGAAATTAAATTTCATTAATTAATTAATGGTAATTAATCAATTTAATTAATTTAATAAAATTAATTATTTAATTAATTAAATAAAATTAATTATTTAATTAATTTTGGGAATTTGATTAGATGATTTGGGGAATGAATTTAGAGGAAAATAGATGATTAATTAATGATTAAAAAACCATT
>MU226022.1:1081651-1099331 GCA_018584345.1 Thuja plicata
ACATCTGAAGAATGCTGGAAAAAGAAAAAGCAAGCATGGAAGCCAAAAGGTAAAGAAGTTCCTTATCAACCAAAGAGAATCGGTAATCAATATGTATGGGATTACAACACTTGGACAAACTATACAATATGTGGTAGATATGGTCACATTGCTACAAACTACATGAGAGCATGGAATAAAAGGTCTAGAGGCTGGTCAAACCCTGAAATGGTATGCTTACACTGTCATAAAGTTGGTCATCTCAAGAAAGACTACAAAGACCGATTGACAGAAACAAGCACATATCCAAATGGGAATACCATTGAAGATATCCAGAGGGGAAGAGACAAAATGTGGATAAAATCTTCAAACAATGATGAAGCTGGGCCAAGCAATGCAAATGGTGACACCCCATCCAATGAATCCGGTGACAACACCAACCCTACTTAAGCTGAACAAGTAAGTATGGAACTGCATTATACTAAGTCATATTTTGCATCAGTTCCATTATATAAATTAATAGATACTCAAAATCTGCATGAACCAAAGATGCATATTACTTTACTTGTCATAAATCTAAGAATGCAACACCATCGGTAAACACTTACCGAAAATCATTGGTGAACATAATAATGAGTTGTTTACACTTACCAGAAATTATCAGTTAACTAGTAAAAATGGTAAATTACCAATATAACCTGACGCCTATCAGTAAGAAAGCAAAGTTCAGAAGTTGTCGTGACAAAATACTGATATTCATTGGTAAAAGTGAAATAGTTAACAACTTTCCTAAAGCATCATGTCTTCACCGATGATGATTTGAAATATCCTCCCGACGAAACCTGTCTTCATGTCCTGACGAGTTGTTGAGCATTTATTGCAAAGTCTTAGGTCAAAAAGTCTATAAATAGTCGACGGGACAACTTCATTTTTCACCCATGATTTGAAGAGAAAGCAGAGCAAAAACCAAGCAATTGAAGAGAAGAAAGCAGAAGTGTCTCCAGATCAATTCATCATATAAAAAATAGATCCTTCATCACTATTGTGAATTGAAGTAAGTACCAAAGGCACCGAAAGATCTTTGTCATTGTTTTATCAAGAAAGCCCTAGTTTCAAGAATATCCTAGAAACTTGAAATACAATGGCAACCACATCAAGAACTGCAAAGATAAAGAATGATAAGAGGAATGTGGTGAAACTAATAAATAATAGTACATGTGTAGAACCAAATCATAAAATCTACCCAGAGATTGCATCGAAACTTGATGAAATCAGTCCATTTTCAAACATTCCACCTAGGGTTTTCCTCATAGAAGATGTTAGGTCTTATATTCACTGCAAGACCATAGAATTAGGTGATCTTGAAATGCATGAAGATTTCAAGAAGCTATGTGATGCCGAAGGAAAACTGAAAGAAGAGCACAAACACTTGGAGGTCAAAGGGTTAACTATTGCCCTACATTTCTCAAGGAAATTCAAAATAGAATGGATTAGGTTAGTGTTGAGAAGGATGCATGACAAAAAACTATGGCTAGACCAATCCAAACAAATAACCAAGGATGTTCTTCATGTTGTCACTAGTTATCTGATAACCGACAAGCCTAGGGAACACAAGCATCCATCCATGAAAGAAGTTACAAAACTCACCAATGCAAAAGGAGACAACGGAGGTCTCAAAGTAAACACAATCACCGACAAAGAGCTAAAATTTGGTGCATGTGTTATTGGGTACAAAATATTTCAAGCTAGAAGAATGAACAACATTTCTGCAACAACAATAAGCACAGCTTACAAGATTGTAACAAAAGGAATTTACATGGATCTATGTGAGATCCTATTTAAATAACTTGACGAGAATATGATCAAAATCAAGTCTGCAAAGAGTAACACATATAAGTTTGGATCACTTATCATGTGTACATTTTTCTATTTTCAAGAATACTTCCCTTCAGTAGGAAAATTTGTATGGGACACTACCAAACCGGTAACCCAACAGATTAGTGAACTGATTAAGTCACTAGGAGACAAATTTGAGTCTGTTATGTCTTCCTACTTCCTTGAGTTTGAGGAAAATATGATGGAAAGAACTAGAATTCTTGAACAACTAGTTGAAAAATATAAAAATGAGATATGTTTCATGGCAGACACAGACTACACACATATCAAACTGGTTGTACCAAGAATATCTTGGTTAGCACCATTAGACTATAAGATCAATATTGATCAAGCTACAAGTGCAATTGAGGCACTGATCAATGAGCCCATTGATAAGAAACAACCAAGGTCTGGAACATATGAGGAGGCCAAATATAAGATAAAATAAGGCCTAGAAGTCAAGGAGACTATAAATAAGAAGGATAAAATGATTAAGAATCTCAAGAAGATTCTATCGGTCTTAGAAGAAGAGCAGGATCAACAGGAGGAAACCCTCCAATAGGAAAATAGGAGTTGACTTTTGTGTCCCACATAAGACAAAAAGTACTTTTTATGAATAGGGAACCATCAGTGAAGAAATAGAAGAAAATAAATCAGATACATAGGCTACCGAATCTGATACACCTCCATCTCCACCTCCTACAAATAATAAAATGACAAGAAGTCAAATTGCTACAACCGATACCACACCACTTAAGAAAGGTCAAGTAAGGACCTATATGAGGAAGCAGCTAGCAAAAAGAACAAGACAACAAAATATCAAAACCACACCACCAAAGAAGAGAAAAAGGTTTGTTAGGACAAAGGCTGACTTGGATGACACCAAAGATGATGAGCCAGATGTAGTAAAGAAGAACTTCATAAATCAAATGGTAGATGAAGTTGCCAAAACAATTGTTGCTCATGGCACAATGACTGATAAAAATATCAGACAATGGGATACACTGAATCCAGCAGATCAGAATAAAATACAAGAGGCAGTCATAAAATAAATGATCAAGAGCAAGTATGCCCCTGCAGAATTTGTAAATCAAATACTTGAAGAGATAGGTAAAAGGGTATACCAACAGTGGTCATATGCCTTGCAAACAGAGAGAGAAGCAAGAGAAAGAGTACTTGTGAGACTGATGCCTCCTGATTCTAAAATTGAAGAGATAAAAGAAGTACTAAAGAAACACTCAAGTAAATTTGTAGCCAAAATAAGGGCTTACAAAGTACTAGAGAACAATTTTATAGAACTGGATTCAATGACAGAAACTAAATGGAGACAACTCCTGGATCTACCGACAGAGTCAACAAGTGTTGAGAAGCAATTACTTCTCACAAACACACCTCATAGAGAGGAGGAGACAGATAATGCAAGTCCTCAGCATATTTCTCTGGACAATCAAGAAAGTGATGATGAGCCTATTAACTCAGATGCAGGCATGGATGATAATATCCAAGATATCACTAACTATGATTCTAACAATGATCCAAAGAAGAAAGATGATGTAATATTTATCACACTTAAGGATCAACAAAGCCATCAAGTACTATAGGCATCAGATGGTAAGATATTTGACATTATTGTTGAACAAGTGTAGGACACTTCAATCATGCACTTAGAAGTGCAAGACCCTACAGAAGATATACAAAAAGATGAGGATGTCACTGCTGACAAAGCTCTAACCGACAAGCAGGACACCAATACTAACAAAGCCCAAGCCACAACTCAAAGTAACATGCCTGTCCTAATGAAGGAAATAAACATACTAGAGGGAAATGAGGGATCAAATGAAAAGGAAACAAGCACACCCAAAGACAAGGGTGATGAAGAAGCCAAAGGAATAATAGATACAACTATAGAGCAAGATGCAACCAATGATAAAAAAGATACATCTACTGATCAGAATAAAGTAGGAAATCAAAAGGAAATAGGGGACAAACCTTCAGAGAAAGGTGAAGTAGGAAAGAAGGATGAGATAGAAAATAAATCAGGAGCACATTCTGTAGAAACACCTAAGGTTAATGAAGAGACATCTTCACATAATCGATAGGTGCCCACAAAGTAGAAGACACAAGATGCATCATCTACAAAACCTTCACCAAGTAATTCAAAATGAACAAATGAACTAGCTATGGTAGTTCATACATCTACATCCCCTCAAATCTCAAAGAAGAAGAAAGGAAAGAATAAGAATCCAGTAACTCTGGATGAAATTAATGAGATTCCAGTCTGTGATCCAAGAACATTGGATCCGAAGGAATTGACAAAATATGCAAAGCTCTGTGAAAGAAAAGCTATTCAAGACAAACTAAAGAGAGTGGAAAAAGAGGCCAAGGTACTAGAAGTAGAAATAAATATACTTCAATAGATTATACCAGACATAGATATTGATCAAAAAGCTCCAATGCTTGATCAACTAGTTATACTCACAGATTCAATAACATCTCAGAATATCGATGTTGAGAAGGCTGTGGAAGAGAGACTTGAACAAAAATATGAATTCAAGCTCACAGAGAAAATAAGCCAGGAAGTGGCACTAAAAAAGGTCAAGCTATCTAAATTAGTAAGTACAATTGATCCAATTATATCAGAAGTTGTTACCTTAATAAAGAAATTATGCACTTTAGATCTACTCACTCAGGAGTATACCAATAAGATAGAAAAAATAGATGTTGATCTTAAGTCCAGTGCACAAAATCTAGCCAACATAGAAGAAGCACTTAAATTGCACAATGAACAAATCATACAAGCTAGGAAAAAAAGACAGGACATTCAGTTTGCAGAGATGAAATACAGAGATGAGGTCAATGAGCTCAAAGTTAAGCTCTTACCAACAATTACGCTCCTGTAACAAAACATGACATGGGAAAATACTCTAATTGCCACCCCTGAAATGTATGTCCTAGACAACATCTATGATATGCACACAAGACTAGAGCTGCAACACATGGCACTAGAACAATTGAAAGAACAATGGGAGAAACTTCTGGAAGATATCAAAACTACCCATTCTAACATTTTTGACACATTGTAAGTTGCATATCTTTGTCACAATTTTGACATATTATAAGTTGTACATTTTTGTCATCAGTATCAAAGAAAGGGGGAATTTTATATGTACATCACCTTAGTTAAAAGGAGGAAATCATATTTATAGTGGAAGAAAGGGGAAATAATGTACATACAGAGAATAAATAGTATACATGTACATATACATACACTATGCCAATGCACACAGTAAGGGGGAGTCATATTATGACAAGGATATAAATAAGGTGTATACATACCAAAAGAGTTTAATATTATGCACATATCAGTTTTTGATACTAATGTCAAAGGGAGAGATTGAAGGAATTATATTTTCCAGTAGTATGCTTAGAGAAAAACATGATCTGCACCATCGGTTTACTCTACACCGACAGACAGGGCACAACACTATCTGACGCCAAGGTTACGTGACAAACACTGTTAAGTGTTATCCAATGACAAAAAGGTAAAAGATACTCGATGAGTAACAATAGTGCTACCCGACAGAACAACAAAGAGAGGAACCTGACAGATACAGGGAACCTGATGAATAGTTTAGTCAAGGAGCACCGACAGACTGCAAATTCAAACTGACGACCAAGAACCAACAGTCAGTTACATCCCACAAAAGTGGATCTGACTTTCCACGTCAGATAAATCACTGAAGTTTTATTTATAGATTCTTTATTTGCTTTTATATCCATTATGTGCAGAGGAAGCAATGTAATTGTTATTGTTTTAATTAGTTTTACTATTTTAAAACATGCAAACTAAAGATCAAGGTCAAGTTGTAAACCTTGGATCTAAGAGTTAACATTGTAATACATGAATTCCAAGATAGGTCAAATACTTGTATAAATAGATGCTCAATCCATTGAGAAAAAGAGTTGATCAATGAAGATAGTAGCCACAGAGAGAAACTAAAGACCAGACAGAGAATTCATCCAGAAGAACACAAACAGAATCAAATTAGTTCTCAAGAACAAAACAGAGACTACCGACAAGCAGAGAAAAGGTATTCATCAATCACTTAAGGTGATATTATTATTGTAAAAGCTTTAATGGATATATAAATCAGAAATAGTAGATTGCATACAGTCAAGTCAACATTTGTAATCATTCTAACAAGTGTAGTACACTAATGAAATCCTTTCAAGAAAGGTGTGCTTAACTGTCCTATTGTAAATCTCATAACTGAGTGCACACTTAAATTAGTGTTGCTAAAGCTCTTAATAGAGTAGATATTAACAGGTCTCCACCTTAATACTCTTAACACGGTAGATCATTAGAAGTGATCAAATTGTAAGCCTTAACCAACTCCCTTCCATTCTGTAGATAGTGAAATTTTGCGGGTGCCATCCCCACTGCAATTTTTACTTCATAATAGGAGTTTTTTGCGATACCATATCTTGTGTTATGTGTTTATCAATTTCATGAATGTTTATATGAATAATAGAAAAATATTAAAGATTATGAACAAACAATATATACATAAGAAAGAATAAAAGTAATGGTTGGTAAATCAGAATTGAAAGATTACTAATGATGAATTGTGTAAGGTGTTAACAAGTTTTAGAGGTACTGATTCACCCCTCCCCTCTTAGTACTACATCCCATTAATTCCAACAAAAGGGACATCCAAAACACTTTCAAATCCAAATGTATACCCTTTGGCTCAACACTTATCTCTCAAAACAAGAACATATTCATATCACAATAGGTAGCCACATACAAATGTCTAGCCAGGGCATCACACTTCCCTTCGACCCGTGCACTTACAAAATCCTACCTTTATGAATCATAAAATAAATAGGCCTAACTTTAATTCCATAGATATTGATCAATTTCTAATGGTGGAAGTACAAGTTAGAGTCATTTGAAGGCCAAGCCCTTATTTCAGAGGGTTTCTTAGGAAGACACAGTCTAGTGAATTCAAAATTTAAATAATTTTTAGCCTATATGGTCTCAACACTTTGAAAAAACTTATAATGAAAGATAGTAGAATGCATAAAGTTCCAAGATCAATTAGAGGTCTTTCCCAATCTGTACATGCTTGAAAACATCGCATATGTAAGAAATCTGAATCAATTGTATTGCTTGGAAGCTCCACAATCTATATAATCATCCCCCAACCCTTGAAAATTAATTATTTGGGGTAAATATACCTTCCCCCAACAATTCATAACCACCATTTTAAATTTAGATCCGTTGGGAGTAAATTTTCACTTTTTGCAAGAAAATGTTGTCAATGTTTTCAAAATGCAAGATTTGCATTTTTCACAACTTTTACATAATTGCTAGAAAAGTTAAACTTTCTAAACAACTTGACCCTACTTGACATAGGATTGGATAAACATTATTAAAAAAATAAAAATAACTCCTAAAGGACTCTAAATCCCTAAGGATAATTCACTACTTTGCCTTGGCTCGTATGCCCATGGTGGTTTATAATGCACCTATCCATGACATAGAGTTACAAATTAGGGGATCATTATTACAACCATTGAAAAAAAAAAACATGAAAAGAGGACATCACACATGTCCCACATATTATCCCTGATTTTCTTGATTAGATATGGGTGCTCCTACACCAGATGTTGATGCTCTTCCTTTACTCTCTAACACTCAAGACATCTAGCGACAAAATTGATGATGTCACACCTCATTCCTACTCAATGATATCTCCCCTTAGACTTGGACTTATCAAACTTCTCATTTCTCTTTCCTTGTTCCTTAATTATTCCATGAATCACTAGGGTTTCTTTGGTATTGATGGATATCTTCCTCCTCATCTTTGTATAATCTAAAGAACTCGCTATATCTTCAATATTCAAATAAATAGACATATTGTCGATAGCCATAATAAGGGGATCCCACAAATCAGGAAAAGAACAAAGAAAGATCTGACAATTATCCTCCTCATCTATATTTACACTAGTAAATGCTAATTTATCCACCAACATATTTAATTCTTCCAAGTGGTCTGTAACGTATCCACCCCCTTCTACTCTCAAGTAATATACTTTCTTCTTCAATAAAATCTTATTTACTGGAGATTTCAATTTATAAATCCACCATGTTTCTTCCATAGCTTCTTTGTGGAAGGATATTCATGGACATTGATAAAAATAGGGTCTTCCAATAAAAATATGATTAGACCTTAGCTTCACAATCCATAGCTTCATACTTATTAGTCGCAATAGGATCTATAGATTTGAATTCATTCTATAGGATCTTTAGCTTGCACATCTCAAAATTATTTTCAAAAATTTTCTCAACATCTATTCTCCCTAACAACATTTCCATTTGAAAATTTCTACAACAAGATCAGAAACTAAATTTTTCATAATCTCCCACTCAAAACTAGATTAGTTCAAAGTACCCAGCAACCCACAACTGAAAGAAAATGTGATATGATTTGATACCACATGTAAGGAAGTTAAGGTAGAAAAACAACTTCCTAAACTAACCTTGAGATGAGGGTTATGCAATTTGTTTTAGATTTTTATAATAGTTACAAAAACTTAACATACATAAATATAAGAAACATGTATACAAAAACATAGTGATTTACACAAACAAAACCATTTTTAGAGAAAAATTCCACACTTGAAAAGTTTCCCAATATTATGAATCAATGATATATTATAATATACCTATAGAATAAGCTTCTCACAAGAGTATCACCAACATAGATCCCGAGGAAACTCATCAACTATTAAACTCTCAAAATACATCACAAATACACAATCATAATACAATGCCCTCATAAAATAAGGTTACCTTCCAGGATAAGTAAATTACACAAAATATACAATGTTAAATTTGTGACATAATGAAAAATGGTTAAGATTTTAGAATGCTAAATTATACATAAAATATGGGTTTTGGGGGCGCTGCCCCTAATCCCATGTTAGGGGATGTAACTCCTAGAGTCTTTGTAGAAGGTCCATATCCCCCAGAGCCTACAAGGGGGTAGCCCCCTTGAAATCCCCTACACTCATTTATCAATAGTAACTTTTTATTATTTCAAGGTTGAGACCTATTTTCCTAATACACCTAAGGATAAGTTGCAATAATAGTCAAACCCCTCTCATCACTACCTCTTTATTGGTTGTAACCTCTCTCAATTTTTTCACCATCAATATATGACCCTTAATTATTTTCTTGACATTAATTATAAATGAAGTTTAAAATAAATTAGTTTTGAATGTATATGTCAGTTATCTATTATTTTTGTAGGCCATCTAGATATGTGGTTAGGTGATATAGGGATATCTCACATCCTTTTATCATGGTACATTATCTTATCTCTATTTTTTATGTAATTTTAGATTGATTACATGCACTATAGACCATTTTTATTTTATATTTTTTACATTTCATATAGGTAATGGGAGAAAATGATGAAGATAGTAGTTATCTAGTCTTGCATTAATGGTGAGTAATCTTGTCAATCTCTTTATTAGTCATATTTTTAATATTATGACACATTACACATGATTCTAATTTTCCATTTTATAGGTCTAGATATAAGAGAACAAAAAAATTAAGTATAAGTAAGTTTAAGAGTCCCTGCCTATTTTACAAAAGAGATCTACCTATAATGTAGACTATCATAATCAAGGGAGAAGGTCTATAAGAACCCAAAATGCATAGGAATACATGTTAATTTGATAATGATTTATCTCATTAATGACATGGTGTGATTAGTACTTCCTCTCAACCTTTTTGACCTTGATAGAAGTGTTCACTCAATTTATAGGACCCCCATGTGCTCTTTTATTCTCCTCCCTATCCTTTATCCTTACTTGAACACCTTCATGATCCTTAAAAAATATAATTTCTTTCTCCAAATGGTAGGTTCACTTGTTAGAATATTTAATCTTTCCTTGGTTTTATTTATTTAATTTAGGATAAACCAAGGTATCCTACATGTATTTTGTCCTCTAGTACAAGTAGGTGGACATGCAATTTCTTTTTAATTCCTTTATTAAGGAAAATAGTTTATCCTCCTTAAGAGGATGTTGACACTTTGTACACACCTATTATGAATGGTGGCATTCATATATTTGTGAGTTACTTTGTAACTCCTCTCCTCATCTCTATTTAAGAGATGTTCCTCTCTCTCATTTTTACACTGTTGTTATTGAAAATGAGCATCTCTCTCTCTCTCTCTCTCTCTCTCTCTCTCTCTCTCTGGGCTTTTCCTCATTCATAATTCATAAGGTATTTTTTATTTTCTTTTCCCCTTTCAAAACTTCTTGTCTCCTTGTCTTGGCTCTTTTGGTGATTTCTCCAAGTTTATGCATTTCTCATGGTAACAAGCTTCTCTTCAATTAACTCTCTTGGATTATTGTTCATTTATTTTCTCTTGATTTTTTCCTTTCATGGTATTAGAGCATAGGTTACTAATCCTTGTTTTGGAGACATTCTTGAAGAGAAAGAAGCTTGAATGTCATTTCTTAACTCATTTTGTGTTTGTAGGAATTTATGAATATACATATTTTTTTTACTAACCCTCTTTGGAAGGCTTACTGCTAGAGAGTTTACTGTATTTTTCAAAATTTTAAAACAAAAAATTTAACCTCGGTCGTGTAAATGCAAGGTTATAGTTTTTATCTCTTATCCCTCAAGTTTATATGTAGGTTTCTCATCTATTTCTGTGTATTTGTAATGATAAAATATTATCTCACATTTTTTTATTGCAGGTTTAATAGTAATCTGTGTTTACATTTATCTGACTATTTTTTATTTGCAGGTTAATCTTAATCAGACTTTGTTTAAATCTCTGTGTTTTTTTAATGAAAAAAACATTGTTTTCGTCCCTCTGCTCGTCTATCCCACTGCACATACACTTTTTAACGCTACCAATATTTGTAGGTTGAATCCTGGTTTATCTAGTAAGAATTCAAAACTCTTGTCAAGTTTCTAACCAGCTCGCTCCTCTGCCACAACTCTAAATTTGCACTGGAATTTGAGTTGTGTGATACCTTGGTCCTATGCTCCAATCATCTCTTGTTTTTTAACGCTTCCTATCAATTGCTTCACTTTGTCTATCAAAATGCTCAAAGGCCTTCACTGCTTGCTAAGAATCAGCAAGTAGGATGTTCATGAGGAGGCAAGCTATGAAAAGTAGCCTCAGTAGTTGCGCTCTACCCTCCCAGCCACTCCTTGATTTTTTGTTTCACATGTGGAAGGGCAGTGTAGAGTTCTTTAGTTGGTGCAGGAGCACCTAGGCTAGCCTCCATGTTTGTTCATTTTGGCTTGTACTTGACATTAGCCAAGTCAAGATAGGTTAGTTGTTTTTGGACCCTAGTAGGTCTTTTCAATGTAGGCTAAGTGAGTTAGTCATTAGGACTAAGGTCACATTAATAGCCATTGTTAGTAGTATTTTCAAATTCTTAGCCTTAGTTGTTAAATGTGAGGTTGGAGTCATGAATGTGTCCTAAACTTATAATTGAGGACATAGAGATGCCATAAGGCTTTAAATGATCTTGGATCCTTGAAATGGAGAGGTTAGAGGTCCTAAAATGTAGGGAGAAGTCATAATTGAAAAGATGCCAAAAGTTGCTAAATTGTTGTCATGACAACATTTGCAATAATTGCAAATGTTGCATGCAACATAGTTACATCAGATTCTCCTTGAAACTAGGAGTGGGGAATTGACCAAAAAGGCCCTAGAATGTTGGAAGAAGGAAACTAAAGGAGAGAAGGACTCAAATCAAGCAGTTAGTTTTTTATTTGTAACAAGTTTGAAGTTGAATATAGCTCTACAATTCTGAGTTTTCAGTAATCTCGAGCATTTCCTTCAAACAGTCACATTGAATGGATTGAGTGCTTGAATCTAATGGTTTTTTTGTTTTCTTAGGATAGTTAGAAGCACTTTTCATTTAGTGATTTAGTCGATTAGAGATACTATACAGTCGTAGTTAAATTGTCTTGTAACTAGGAGGTTCACTAGTCTTGTCCTGACAAGTCAGTCAAGTCATGGCTCCCCCATGAAATCTAACCATGGGAAACACCTAAGGGTAGATGGAAATGTTAGGGGAGTTAGTAGTGTACATAAGTGTAGAGTTACAAGTCTTAGACGTGCAAGTTTCTATTTTTAGATCCAAGCCCTAGGCGAGCATACACTGTCCAGCTAGTGGTTTGGAGGTGTAACAATGAGCATTCATATGCAGGGAAAGATAGAATTGTACTTTCAAAGTACATTTATAGTTAGGTTATAGTGTTACCTTAACATACTAAAATGCTTGAGTTCATACCAATTAGTGAAGACAAGTTTTGAGCAAGTTTTGCATAGTGTAGCAGACTGTCCTAGAATTTAGGCCTATTAGCCCTATAAGACCTAGTTTATAGTAACCCTATGTATGGATGACTTAGGGGTTTGAGACTTACAAAATCCTTTGTGAAATGGAAAAGGGTATCTGGATATACTCTTAGAATTTTGAGGTCTTTGGAAATTTTTTGCAAGAAGTTAGAAAAACACAAGATGGATTCCAAATTGAGCAAATGCAATGCCTACATGGTTTTGGATACCCCTACAAGTTATTCATGAATGTTAGTGTGGAAATTGACACTTAGAATATTCTAAGTGTAAGTAGGAGAAGTGGATATTTGAACTAACTAAGGGTGTTAGTCTTTCAGGGTGAAGCACATGAGTGGAGCACTCTTAGAGAAGAGTTGAAATTGGACTTAGTTAATCATCTAAGACAATTTAGGACCTAGAGGAGATTAGGTTCCTAGAAGAGAAAAGCTAGGTCTTTTAGTTGCAGTGCTAGCAAGCCTTGGAACACTTACATCATATTGGTATTAGAGCTTGATTATAGATCAAGCTTGTGATGGATGTTTCAGCCTACTGAATTAGTGGGAGAGAATACACTTGGAGGATCAGAAAAAGACAAAGTCATGGTGACTAATGCTGAGTTATCCAAAAAGGTGGAAGAACAAGAAGAAGACAAAAAGTCGTTAAGAGAAAGGTTGTCTCAAATGGAGAAACTCTTTGGAGATGTCCAAGACAAAGCTGAGAAGATGAAAGATAAGATAGACCAGAAATAAGAAGATGAAGCAAGGGAGAAAGGAGTGGAACTAGAAGAGGAATCTCCAACCCCTGACCCTGTTAGTGACCAAGAACCCTTCTTAAAGGCATTGAAGGCTTTAAGTGGTAAAGATTTGGAGGGTGTGCCACTATTTAGTGGAAAAATGGATCCAGATTTAGTTGTGGATTGGATAGACAGCATAGAGAACCATTTTGAATGTGATGGTATCATAGAGGCCCAAGAAGTGAATGTGGCCAAGTCAAGATTGAGAGGTTCAACTCTCACATGGTGGAAGTTTGTTCAAACTTAAAGAGAAAAAGAAGGAAAGAGTCATATAGCCACATGGAAGGGCATGGTGACTAAGATGAAGCAGAACTATTTTCTTGATGATTATGAAGTGCAACTACATAGGAGGAGACATAAGCTAAGACAAAAAGATCTAGATGTCCAAGACTACACTGAAGAGTTCCAAAAGTTGTGCCTACGGTCACAAGTGGTTGAAGATGAAAGCATCAAGCTAGCTAGGTATTTGAATGGAGTCAAATGGTCTATTCAAGAAGACATGAGTTTAGTGAGCTTCAAAACCATCTACCAATGATATCAAATGGCCTTGAAGATAGAAGAGAAAGGCAAGAGGAAGCAAGAACAAAGTTATAAAGGAAGAGGTAGAGGAAGAGATAGTAGAGGACAAAGAGGTGGCTACGATGGAAGGGGTTTAGAATTAAGGACACAAGAAGTCAAATAAAATGAGCAGCAAGAAGAAAGTTCTAGTAGAGGTGGTAGAGGAAGGAACTCTAATTTTAGAGGTAGAAGTGGTGGAAAAGGAAGAGGCAACTATTTTTCCAACATGAAATGTAACCATTGTAATCAAATGGGACACCCTGTCTATAGGTGTCCAGAGAAGGGTAGTACTTCTCAAGGAGATAACAAGAGGACTAATTTGGTCCAAGAAGAAACAAATGTGGCTGATAAAAACCTTGAGGTGCCACTAAATTCAGAGGAAGATGAGATCCTCATGATGAGGAAAACATTGATCAAGGAGCCAAGCCAAAGGAGGTCTTTGTTTAGACTCAAATGTAAGGTGATGGGTAAAGTATGTAGGGTTATCATAGACTCAGGGTCTACTGATAATATTGTATTAGAGGAGATAGTCAGCAAACTAAAAATGACAAGGATACCTCATACTCATCCATACAAGGTAAGATGGCTCAATAAGGGACAACATGTCTTAGTGAATGAGCAAGCATGGGTGTTCTCTATAGGGAGATATAAGGACAAGGTATTATGTGATGTTCTGCCGATGGATGCATGTCACTTATTCCTAGCTAGGCCATGGAAATTTGACCACCAATCTATCCATGATGGAGTAAAGAACTCCTACACTTGAAAAGAGGGATAACATGACTTTCAAAATTCAGTCATTGTTAGAAGATGTAGAGATGAAGATAGTTGGTCCCAATGTACTAATGGTGAGTGAGAAAGAGGTCTTGGAAGCCATGGAGGAAGGAGAAGGAGTTGTCTTTGCACTAATATTGAAGCCCAAGTAAGTTGAAGACAAAATGGTGAAGAGAACAGAGCTGCCCCAAGAGATACAAGAAATGTTGCAAAAGTATGAAGGTATTGTATGTGATGGACAGCCATCAACCTTACCCCCTATAAGACCCATAAGCCATAAGATTGACCTTATTCCTCGAGCTACCCTACCCAATAAGGCAGCCTACAAGATGAATCCTCAATAGAATGAGGAAATAGGTAGGCAAATTCAAGAGTTGTTAGAACAAGGTCTTATAAGGAAGAGTATTAGTCCTTGTGTTGTACCCATAGTCATAGCCCCTAAGAAAGGAGGTACTTGGAGATTATGTACTGAATCCAAATCCATTAATAGGATCACTATCAGATATAGGTTGCCTATCCATTGGATTGAAGACTTGATGGATTGTCTAAGAGGTGCAAGGTACTTCACAAAGATAGATTTAAAAAGTGGATATCACCAGATAAGGTTGAATGAAGGAGATGAGTGGAAGACAGCCTTCAAGAACACTGAAGGGCTATATGAATGGCTAGTCATTCCATTTGGCCTTTCAAATGCTCCATCAACTTTTATGAGGTTGATGAATGAAGTACTTAAAGACCACATTGGAAAGTTTGTAGTGGTATACTTAGATGATATACTCATCTTTAGTAAAACAAGAGAGGAACATCTCAAGCATGTGGAATTCGTACTCAAGAAGCTACATGAAGAGAAGCTCATAATTACCTTAGAGAAGGGTGAGTTCATCAAAATAGAGCTAGTGTACCTAGGATTTGTTCTATCTCATGGTAATATGAAAATGGACAAAAGTAAAGTGGAAGCCATCATGAATTGGCCTACTCCAAGGACAGCAATAGAGGTAAGAAGTTTTCTTGGCCTTGCTCAGTATTATAGGAAGTTCATAAGGCAATTTAGTGCTATTTGTGCTCCTATGTTGGACACAATCAAAGGAGGGATGAAGAACAAGTTCACATGGAATCAACAAGCTGATAAGAGCTTGATTTGTTGAAGGAAAAGATTGCTACCCAACTAGTGCTAGTCTTGCCAAGCTTTGCGAAGCTTTTTACAATTGAATGTGATGCAAGCAACATATCTATTGGATCTATCCTAAGCCAAGAGGGTAGACCAGTAGCATTCCATTCAGAGAAGTTGAGTGAAGCAAAGAAAAATTATTCATCTTATGACCTTGAGTTGTATGCATTGGTTCAAGCCTTGAGAAAGTGGAGGCACTATCTGCTGCCCAAAGAATTCATTGTTTATTCAGATAATCAATCTTTAAGTTTTCTGAATTCTCTAGAGAAGTTGAGCCACAAGCACATGAAGTGGGTTGAGTACCTACAATCTTACACCTTTAACATCAAACATAAGAAAGGTGTCCTCAATAAAGTTGCAGATGCATTCTCAAGAAGAGCTCTTACTATCCAAGAGATTCAGTTGAAGAGCATGGGAATAGATCATTTCAAGGACCTGTATGCTGAAGATGGGACTTTTTAGACATTTGCAAGGTATGTGCTAAATACAAAAACCATTTTCATAGTAAGTATGTTGAATATACCTTTCAAAGTAACCTTTTGTTTAAGGTAAATTAGTTATGTGTCCCTAGAGGCTCTATTAAGGAGAATATGATTCAAGAGAAGCACAATGGTGCATTGAGTGGTCATTTTGGGATCACAAAGACACAAGAACTAGTTCAAAGGTTCTACTATTGGACAAGGATAAATCTTGATGTCAAAAGGTATGTGGAGAGTTGTATAGTGTGTCAAAGAGCCAAAGGTACTTCATCAAATGCTGGCCTTTATCAGCCCCTACCTATTCCCACTAGACCTTGGGATTGCTTGAACATGGATTTTGTAGTTGGGTTACCCAAAACAAGACAAGGCATGGATAGTGTTTATGTAGTTGTGGATAGGTTTAGTAAAATGGCTCACTTTGTGCCATGCAAGACCACTAATGATGCCATCCAAATAGCCTCTATATTCTTCAAAGAGATAGTAAGAATCCATGGGTTACCTAAGAGCATTGTGTCTCATAGAGAAACCAAATTTATGAGTCATTTTTGGAAGACTCTTTGGCAAAGATTAGGCAATAATTTATCCTTTGGATCTACCTACCATCCCCAAACTGATGGTCAAACCGAAGTGGTGAATAGAAGCCTTGGAAATCTACTAAGGTGCTTGACAAAGGGGTGCGGACAACAATGTGATCAATTGATTGGACAGGCTGAGTATGCCTACAATGACACCATCAATTGGTCAACAGGGAAGAGCCCCTTTGAGGTGGTGTATGGATTACATCCTAGAGGAGTCTATGAGTTGAGATACTTGAAGGATGAAGTGAAATAAAGTGGATATGAAGATGATTTTGCTTATGACATGCAATAAATACATGATATAGTCCAAAAAACCTTAAAACATAAGGCAAAGGTTGATGAAAGTAGGAGGACAATTGAGTTCAATGTGGGTGACATGGTTATGGTACATCTCAATAAATCAAGATTGAAAAAGGGAGTCCCTCACAAGTTGTAGATGAGAAGGATAGGCCCTTGTCTTATCTTGGCTAAGTATGGTGAAAATGCATTCAAAGTTGAACTCCCGAAAGACAGTGGACTGTCACCTATCTTCAACATTGTAGACTTAGTCCATTACAAAGGACCAGAGAAAGACTTCAATCAAATTCTTCAAGAAGTAATCAGAGATGTGGAGGAGCTACAATTACCCTCTACTATAGTCACAGGAACTAATAGCATACTGGATGCAAGAGTATACAAAAAGACTATAACTTAAGAGTATAAAGAGAACTTGGTCAAAAGAAATGATAAAAAAAATGCAGATGCAGTATGGGTCAAAGAATCAGAGTTCAAGAAGATGGGGATTGATCTAGGCATCCTCAATCCAAGGGTGGATTGATCTTTTTATTTTGGGGAGGATGGTGCAGGAGCACCTAGGCTAACCTCTATGTTTGTTCATTTTGACGTGTACTTGAAATTAGCCAAGTCAAGATAGGTTAGTTGTTTTTGGACCCTAGTAGGTCTTTGCAATGTAGGCTAATTTAGTTAGTCATTAGGACTAAGGTCACATTAATAGCCATTGTTAGTAGTATTTTCAAATTCTTAGGCTTAGTTGTTAAATGTGAGGTTGGAGTCATGAATGTGTCCTAAACTCATAATTGAGGACATAG
>MU226022.1:1099420-1118971 GCA_018584345.1 Thuja plicata
AGAGGTTAGAGGTCCTAAAATGTAGGGAGAAGGCATAATTGAAAAGATGCCAAAAGTTGCTAAATTATTGTCATGACAACATTTGCAATAATTGCAAATGTTGCATGCAACATGGTTACATCGGATTATCCTTGAAAATAGGAGTGGGGAATTGACCAAAAAGGCCCTAGAATGGTGGAAGAAGGAATCTAATGGAGAGAAGGACTCGAATCAAGCAGTTAGTTTTTTATTTGTAACAAGTTTGAAGTTGAATATAGCTCTGCAATTCTGAATTTTCAGTAATCCCGAGCATTTCCTTGAAATAGTCACAGTGAATGGATTGAGTGCTTGAATATAATAGTTTTTTTTGTGTTCGTAGGATATTTAGAAGCACTTTTCATTTGGTGAGTTAGTCGATTAGAGATAGTATACAGTTGTAGTTAAATTGTCTTGTAACTAGGAGGTTCACTGGTCCTATCTTGACTAGTCATTCAAGTCATGGCTCCCCCATGAAATATAAACATGGGAAACACCTAAGGGTAGATGGAAATGTTAGGGGAGTTAGTAGTGTACATAAGTGTAGAGTTAGGATTCTTAGAAGTGCAAGTTGCTATTTTTAGATCCAAGCCCTAGGCGAGCATGCATTGTCTGGCTAGTGGTTTGGAGGAGTAACAGTGAGCATTCATATGTAGGGAAAGATAGAATTGTATGGTCTAAGTACATTTCCAGTTAGGTTTTAGTGTTACCTTGACATACTGAAATGGTCGAGTTCATACCAATCAGTGAAGACAAGTTTTACATAGTGTAGCAGACTGTCCTAGAATTTAGGCCTATTAGCCCTATAAGACTTAATTTATAGTAACCCTATGTACGAATGACTTAGGGGTTTGAGACTTAAAAAATCCTTTGTGAAATGAAAAAGGGTATTTGGATATGCTCTTAGAATTTTGAGGTCTTTGGAAATTTTTTGCAAAAAGTGAGAAAAATACACTGTCAAGGACTACAAGGAGATAAGCCTAATTAGGCCTCTTGAAGACTAAAACTTGGACTCGACTAAAAATAGGAAGGAGATCTCTCAAGATGGATTAAAAATTGATCAAATTCCATGCCTACATGGTGTTGGACACCCCTGCAAGTGATTCATGAATGTTAGTGTGGAAATTGACAATTAGACTCTTCTAAGTGTATGTAGGAGAAGTGGAGATTTGAACTAACTAAGGGTGTTAGTCTTTCAGGGTGAAGCACATGAGTGGATAAATCTTAGAGAAGAGTTTAAATTGGACTTAGTTAATCATCTAAGCCAATTTAGGACCTAGAGGAGATTAGGTTCCTAGAAGGGACAAGCTAGGTCTCTTAGTTGCAGTGCTAGCAAGCCTTGGAACACTTACATCATATTGGTATTAGACCTTGATTATAGATCAGGCTTGTGGTGGATGTTTCAGCCTACTAAATCAGTGGGAGAGAATGCACCTAGAGGATCAGAAAAACACAAAGTCATGGTGACTAATGCTGAGTTAGCCAAAAAGGTGGAAGAACAAGAAGACAACAAGTCGTTAAGAGAAAGGTTGTCTCAAATGGAGAAACTCTTGGGAGAAGTCCAAGACAAAACTGAGAAGATGAAAGATAAGATAGACCAGAAAGAAGAAGAAGAAGCAAGGGATAAAGGAGTGGAACTAGAAGAGGAATCTCCAACCCCTGACCCTGTCAGTGACCAAGAACCCTTCTTAAAGGCATTGAAGGCTTTAAGTGGTAAAGCTTTGGAGGGTGTGCCACTATTTAGTGGACAAATGGATCCAGATTTAGTTGTGGATTGGATAGACAGCATAGAGAACCATTTTGAATGTGATGGTATCACAAAGGCCCAAAAAGTGAATGTGGCCAAGTCAAGCTTGAGAGGTTCAACTCTCACATGGTGGAAGTTTGTTCAAACTGAAAAAGAAAAAGAAGGAAAGAGTCCTATAGCCACATGAAAGGACATGGTGACTAAGATGAAGTAGACCTATTTGCCTAATGATTATGAAGTGTAGCTACATAGGAGGAGACATAATCTAAGACAAAAAGATCTAGATGTCCAAGACTACATTGAAGAGTTCCAAAAGTTGTGCCTACGGTCACAAGTGGTTGAAGATGAAAGCATCAAGCTAGCTAGGTATTTGAATGGAGTCCAATGGTCTATTCAAGAAGACATGAGTCTATTCAACTTCAAAAGCATCCACCAATGATATAAAATGGCCTTGAAGATAGAGGAGAAAGGCAAGAGGAATCAAGAACAAAGTTCTAAAGGAAGAGGTAGAGGAAGAGATAGTAGGGGACAAAGAGGTGGATATGATGGAAGGAGTTTAGAATTAAGGACACAAGAAGAAGTAAAATATAATGAGCAGCAATAAGAAAGTTCCAATAGAGGTGGTAGAGGAAGGAACTCTAATTTCAGAGGTAGAAGTGGTGGACAAGGAAGAGGCAACTATTTTTCCAACATGAAATGTTACCATTGTAATCAAATGGGACACCCTACCTATAGGTGTCCAGAGAAGGGTAGTACTTCTCAAGGAGGTAACAAGAGGACTAATTTGGTCCAAGAAGAAACAAATGTAGCTGATAAACACCTTGAGGTGCCACTAAATTTAGAGGAAGGCGAGAACCTCATGATGAGAAGAACATTAATCAAGGAGCCAATCAAGTTGGAGCCAAGCCAAAGGAGGTCTTTGTTTAGAATCAAATGTAAGGTGATGGGTAAAGTATGTAGGGTTATCATAGACTCAGGGTATACTGATAATATTGTATCAAAGGAGATATTCAGGACACTAAACATGACAAGGATACCTCATACTCATCCCTACAAGGTAACATGGCTCAATAAGGGACAACATGTCTTAGTGAATGAGCAAGCATGGGTGGAGTTCTCTATAAGGAGATATAAGGACAAGGAACTATGTGATGTTCTTCCCATGGATGCATGTCACTTGCTCCTAGGTATGCCATGGGAATTTGACCACCAAGCTATCCAATATGGAGTAAATAACTCCTATACTTGAGAATAAGGATAACATGACTTTCAAAATTCAATCATTGTTTGAAGATGTAGAGATGAAGATAGTTGGTCCCAATGTACTAATGGTGAGTGAGAAAGAGTTCTCGGAAGCCATGGAGGATGGAGAAGGAGTTTTCTTTACTCTAATGTTGAAGCCCAAGCGAGTTGAAGACAAAATGGTGAAGAGAACATAGCTGCCCCAAGAGATACAAGAAATGTTGCGTAAGTATGAAGGTATTGTAAGTGATGGACAACCATCAACCTTACCCCCTATAAGAACCATAAGCCATAAGATTGACCATATTCCTCGAGCTACCCTACCCAATAAGGTAGCCTACAAGATGACTCCTCAACAGAATGAGGAAATAGCTAGGCAAATTCAAGAGTTGTTAGAACAAGGTCTTATAAGGAAGAGTATTAGCCCTTGTGTTGTACCCACGGTCCTAGCCCCTAAGAAAGGAGGTACTTGGAGATTTTGTACTAACTCTAGAGCCATTAATAGGATCACTATCAGATATAGGCTCCTTATCCCGGATTAAAGACTTGATGGACTGTCTAGGAGGTGCAAGGTACTTCACAAAGATAGATTTAAAAAGTGGATATCACCAGATAAGGTTGAATGAAGGAGATGAGTGGAAGACAACCTTCAAGACCATTGAAGGGCTGTATGAATGGCTAGTCATTCCATTTGGTCTATCAAATGCTCCATCAAATTTTATGAGGTTGATGAATGAAGTACTTAAAGACCACATTGGCAAGTTTGTAGTGGTATACTTAGATGATATACTCATCTTTAGTAAAACAAGAGAGGAACATCTCAAGCATGTGGAATTATTTCTCAAGAAGCTACATGAAGAGAAGCTCATGATTAACTTGGAGAAGTGTGAGTTCATCAAAATAGAGCTAGTGTACCTAGGATTTGTTCTATCTCATGGTCATCTGAAAATGGACAAAAGTAAAGTGGAAGCCATCATGAATTAGCCTACTCCAAGGATAGCAACAAAGGTAAGAAGTTTTCATGGCCTTGATCAGTATTATAGGAAGTTCATAAGGCAATTTAGTGCTATTTGAGCTCTTATGTTGGACACAATCAAAGGAGGGATGAAGACCAAGCTCACATGGAATCAAAAAGCTGATAAGAGCTTTGAGTTGCTGAAGGAAAAGATTGCTACCCAACCAGTGCTAGTCTTGCCAAGCTTTGAGAAGCTTTTTACAATTGAATGTGATGCAAGGAACATAGCTATTGGAGCTGTCCTAAGCCAAGAGGGTAGACCAGTAACATTTAAATATGTGTTGATTCCATTTTTTTGTCCTTGATGACATTCCATTAACATGGATTTTTGGTTGCATTTGAAATTGGAAATTCACGGTATTAAACTGGTTAAGGAAACCTTACCCCAGTTAAGTCAAAAAGTAATCATGGGATAAGAATATTTACGCATAGTAATCCATGTGGTTTGGATTTAAAAAATTATGGGCTAATGTATGAGAGTGGATCTCAAATCATTTTCTTTTTGGCAAAGGTTTTGCTCACAATTTTTTTGTTTTTCCCCTAGCCGCTGTAAATGATGGTCGTTTGACACTCCTGCAGTTTTGGTCAAGGTTCTGGTTTTGGGTTTTTGATATATGATTATGTTGGTTAAAAGATGAAGGAATATGGTTGTTTTTCTCTCTCACAATAGTTGTGAATGGGTTAAAGTAATTTTTTTTCCCTACTTCAAGGTATGACCCAGCACTTGAATTTTTCTTTCTTGTCTAAAAGATGAAATGGTAACAAAGCTATCTCAGTTTAAAATATTTTGACTAGTTACTTTACATCAGCAGTGATGATTATTGCTTAATAGTTTTTTATTAAAGATTGGTTATTCTTTCTCAATTTTCTTGGAAGATTTGTCTAGTAAGTAGTTTGAAAGGGTTTGACTCTTATCAAGAAAAATTTCACAACCCTATACGAGGGTTTTGTGTGAAGACTATTCTGAGATAATGTGGAAACTTACACTATTTATAAGGTTTCAGTTTTGGAAGGTGGTTACAGATTGTCATGTATCATACTTATTATTTGTAACTAGTATAGTTTATGTGGTTTTACATCTATAATATTGATTAACCCTTCAAGGGTAAAGTTGGTTACAGGGATTAAAATGTAACTACTTGATTAACTACATTCAACTATATGTATGTGTTTTAACTAAGTTAACTACAGAGGTCTGTAGGTTGTAGAAGCATGTGAAAAATAGTAAGAAGTGGATCTCAGTGAAATAGATCTTTTGACAGTTTTATTGAAAATCTGTGATATTGTAATAAACATGTTTATTGAAATAGAGTTGCAGTTTGTGCAAGTATATTTCTATAAACATCCTTTCTGGATTGAAAAAGGTTAGGGGTTGAGGCTCCTTGCAGCAGGGCTACTAAATTGGATGTATTGGTTGGTGTTTAAGTTTAATAAAAGGATTGGAGTGTTGCTTTCCCTATGACAAAATCTAGTTGGATTTTGAGGGTTTTCACTCAGCACAAAAACTATGTCATGGTATTGGTTTCTTCATTGTGTTTAGTGCTTTGATGCACTTATTTCATTTTTCTCTTATGTTGTTTTCAAGTTCTTGAATGGACTCTTAGTATTTTGTTTTATGTTGCCATCTTAGTTTTTGTTCTGATGAATTTGAGATTTAGCATACTCTGATTTACCCCCTCCCCCTCTTAGAGTAATTGTTACTTCAGACAATTGGTATCAGAGAATAGGGTCCTCATAGGTCTGTCCTAGGATTGATACTGGTTATTTTGGAAGTTGTCATGTCTCAAGTTGAAGGTGCCTCACTCATTAGAGCTCCTTTATTTGATGGCACAGATTATATTTTTTGGCAAGTTTGAATGGAAGCCTTTATTCATTCTCTTGTTGTTATAATGTGGGAAGTTGTATCTAAAAAATATATTGTACCATCTACTATACCTACTGATGCAGATGAAAAGACAAAATATGAACTGGATAAAATAGCTCACTTTGCAATACTATGTGGGTTATCGAAAGAAGTATTTGTTAAAGTCATGTACTTCAAATCAGAAAATGAGGTATGGACCAATCTTGAATCCATTTATCAAGGTAATGAAAATGTTAAAGAATCAAAATTGATTACATTAAAAACTCAGTTTGATGATTTGAAAATGAATAATGATGAGTCAGTGGCAAGTTATTTTCTTCGTATTGATGAATTTGTAAATGCCTGAAAGGGTCTTGGTGAAGAAATTGACGAACATGATGTGGTTGCAAAAGTAATTAGAACATTATTACCAAAATTTGAAACTAAGATATCTGCTCTTGAAGAAAAGGAAAATTTCTCTAAAATGACTGTGCATCAGCTTCAAAGTATACTTATTGCTTATGAAATGAGAATTGGTAATAACCCTTCTACCTCTAAGGAAACAACTTTTAAAGTTGAGAAATAGGAAGAGAGTGAGTTTGAATTATCTGATGTTTTTGAAACTTTACTGGCTAGGAAACTCAGGAAGAAGTTTCAAGGAAAGTTTAAATGTTTTGGCTGTGGTAAAACTGGACACTTTGCAGCCAAATGTCTGTATCTAGACCTAAGTAAAGATGAGGATACATATGAAAAATCATTTAAAAAATCCTAGAATCCTTAAAAAAGGTTGAGCAATTTTAAAAAGAAGTCTTATGTCAAAAGAAGACTCTGAAGATGAATCTAATGAGTCAAATGATGATGGCTGTGAAACACTATTTATGACCAAAGTTAAATTTGAAAAACCAGTTGCATTAAAACCTAAACCATATTCTAAAGTTGAAATAGAAGATGTAAATCTCGAAGAAGAGCTTCTTGGTGCTCTTCAAGAAGTAAAAATATTTAAGAAACTTGTAACTTCTTATGAAGATTCAAATCAATTATTACAACTTGATCTAGTTAATGCAAACAAGGTTGTTGAAACTCAAAGAAGCCTTATTGAAGGAAAAGAAAAAGAAATTAGTAAACTGCAAAAACAAGTATACACTCTTGAAAATCAACACCGTTCTAGAGTTACTACTGAAAAAGGTGAAACTTCACATCAGAATTTTGTAACAGTAAACAGAAAGTAGTTTCCAAATAATAGATTTTTCCATGGCTATTGTCATTTTTGTAATCTGTTTGGGCATAAAGTGAATACTCGCATATTTTTTAGAGTTCCTACTTTTGGTCATAAACATTCTTTTGGTTTTGTCAGAGACATAAGATGTTTTACATGTTATTAATATGGTCACACTTCTAAGTACTGTAAAATGTTACAAAAAACCTGCAAAAATGTGGAGACCCAAACTTGAACAATCTATGGTTGTTCAAACAGCTCTAATATCTACCAAATCTTCTATTTGGGTTTTGGACAGCAGGTGTTCTCATTATATGACAGGGGACAAAAACAATTTTTCAGCTTTGAAAAATCATCCATGAGGTTTTGTCAAATTTGGTGATAACACAGGTCTATACATTACTGGAACAAGAACAGTTATGATAAAAAAAGACACTCCTATAAATGATTTCTATTATGTTGAAGGATTAAAGTATAACTTGCTAAGCATTATTCAGATTTGTGATAGTGGACATGAAGTTGTGTTTAATTCTTACAGATGTGTGATTAAAGAAAAGTCAGGGAAAATAATAGCAAATGGTTTCAAGACACCTGATAATTTATATCATTTGTCAGACTCCACAAGTCAAGAACAAAGTGCAGGCATGTGTCTTATGAGTCATATAGATGAAAATTGGTTATGGCATAAGAGATTTGGTCATGTTAATTTTTATAATATGGTTAGAATCAGCAAACATGAAAATATTCAAGGTCTACCTCTGATTAGTAGACCTACAAACTAGGTTTGCAGTGAATGTGTAAAAGGAAAATGAACTAAGTCATATTTCAAATCTAAGGAGTTTCTATCCTCAAAGCCATTAGAATTAGTCCACACAGATTTGTGTGGTCCTATGAAAACACAGTCACTGAATGGAGAAAAATATTTTATGTTGTTCATAGATGACTACACCAGAATGGTATGGGTAACCTTTCTCAAGCATAAGTCAGAGGCTTTTGATAGGTTTAAAATATTTAGAAAAATGGTTGAAAAAGAGTCTGATTTGAAACTAAAATGCCTAAGATCAGATAAGGGAGGTGAGTTCACTTCTCAAGATTTTGTTGAGTATTGTGAAAACCATGGGATTAAAAGATAGTACTCTATTTCTCGTACTCCCCAATAGAATGGGGTATTTGAAAGAAGAAATAGAACTGTAAAAGAAATGGCAAGAACTATGCTTAATGAATCTAATCTGTCTAATAAATATTGGAAAGAAGTTGTTCACACAACAGTATATATATTAAACAGAGTACAAATCATAATAAGAACAACTTGCACTCCTTATGAACTTTGGTATGGAAAAACATCTATTAAACATTTTAGAATCTTTGGTTGTCAGTGTTTTATCAAGAATGATTTTGAAAATCTTGATAGTTTTCAAGCTAAATCTGATGAAGGAATTTTCTTAGGTTATTCTTCAAACAGCAAAGGATATAAGTGTTTTAATAAATGCTTGAATAAAATTGTTGAATCTGTTAATGTAGTATTCAATGAAAATCAGAATATGATAAAAAATCAGATTCAAGATGTTGATGAGGAATCTGATTTAGAACTTGGCAATGCCTCAACATCAAATGAACCAGTTGTTACCAAAGTAGTTGAAACTAGTTCAAGTAAACAAGAGGAAGTTCATAATTTTAAGGAAGATATACCTCTGAAAACACCTTCCAAGATAATTGCTAAATGACATCCTCAAATACTTTTGATTGGTGATAAAGATGCTGGTATAATAACCCAAAGAAAGGCAAAATAGATAGAACAAGCTCATATGGCTGAGCATTTTTGTCTTTTAACAGATTTTGAACCACAAAATGTTTCTGAAGCCTTAAAGATCAATTTTGGTTAAATGCAATGAACGATGAAATCAATCAAATTGAGAAAAATAAAACATGGGAACTTGTTCCTCATCCAGGTGACAAAAATGTAATTGGGGGAAAATGGGTTTTCAGGAATAAGTTAGATGAATCAGGAAAAGTTATTAGAAACAAAGCTAGATTTTTGTGTAAAGGGTATGCTCAACAAGAAGGGATAGATTTTGGGGAAAATTTTGCTCTTGTGGCTCGTTTAGAGTCCATTAGAATGTTTCTTGCATATGCCTCATTTAAAAAATTTACAGTGTACTAGATGGATGTTAAAAGAGCATTTCTGAATGGTTACCTAGAAGAAGAGGTATATATGGAGCAACCAGAAGGTTTTGAATCTTCTGATTATCCAGATCATGTATACAGATTAAAGAAAGCACTTTATGGCCTGAAACAAGCACCATGTGCTTGGTATTCTAGACTTGATTCACATTTGTTTTCTAAGGGCTTTACTAAAGGCAGTGTTGACAGTACATTATATACTAAAGTTGTTAATGATGATCTTCTAGCTATTGAAATCTACGTAGATGATATCATATTTGGATCTACAAATTATGAATTATCACAAAGTTTTTCAACTATTATGGAATCTAAATTTGAAATGTCAATGCTAGGGCCTTTAACTTTTTTCTTGGGCATTCAAGTATCACAAATAGAATATGGACTTTTTATTTCACAAATTAAATATGCAAAAGAGATGTCAAAAATGTTTTAGATGGACCAGTGTACTCCTGTTGGTACACCTATGGAAACTGGGTGTAAGTTGGTTAAGGTTGATGATTCCCCACTTGTTGATCAAAGTGAATATCAATCTATGATAGGAAGATTTCTCTATCTTACTACTTCTAGACCTAACTTAATGCAAGCAGTTTTTTTGGTCTCACACTATCAGTCTGCCCCTAGACAGTCTCATCTAAATGTTGTAAAATGAATTTCTGAACCAAGGTACTCTGGACTTTGGTTTATGGTATCCAAAACATGGTGATTTTACATTGATAGGGTATACTAATGTGCACTGGGGAGGCTGTGTTGATTATCAACACAGTACTAGTGGTGCAGCTTTCTTCCTTGGTGACTGACTGGTTTCTTGGCATAGCAAGAAGCAAGAATGTGTCACTTTTTCCATAGTTGAATCCAAGTACATTGCTACCACAACTTGTTGTACTCAAATACTTTGGATGTCTTATTAGTTGGCAGATTTGGGTGTTGTGGTATCAAAACCTATGACTATATTCTATGACAATACCAGTGCTATTCAAATTTTAAAAAATCCTGTAATGCATTCTTGTACAAAACATGTTGCACTTAAATTGCAATTTTTACATGATCAAGTGGCTGCAAATGAAATCATTCTTGTTCATGTTTCCTCCCAGGCACAAGTTGCAAACATTTTTACCAAAGCTTTACCAAAGGATACATTCATGTGGTTGCGTGATCGGTAGGGAGTTTACTCTCAATCCTTTATTTCAACCTGATTGCTCAAGTATGGGGGAGCTTCTTACAATGCTCCCACCCAGGACCTCTTTGTCCTTGATGACAAAAGGGGGAGAAACATATGGTACTTTGACATTTTTACATTGACATTATGACAGTGCTTCTTGATGATGTTTACAGATGGTACTTTGACATTTTTGATAGTTGGTACTTTGAACAGTTGGTACTTTGACATTTTGACAGTGCTTCTTGATGATATTTATAGATGGTACTTTGACATTTTTGATAGTTGGTACTTTGACATTTTGTCAGTGGTTCTTGATGATATTTACAGATGGTACTTTGACATTTTGATAGTGTTTCTTGATGATTTTTATGGTACTTTGTGCTGATACATTTGTGATGTTACAGCTGGTGTGGATTAGAGATTTTATTGATACATTTGTGATGATACAACTGGTGTGAATCAGGACTTTTAGCCTATTGTTTTGTCCTTGTTTATTGGTTCAGATATTTGATATTGTTTCATATCTAGCACTTTTGGTACTGATGATTATTTTTAAACATTTTGATACTGGGTAGTACTACACATTGATGCTACTAGGTCCTTTGTAGTGGCATGAATCTTGATTCTATGAAAATAATCCTCTGATGATATTTTGGTTACAGTCCTCATGATGAACAAGGGATATTGGTACAAGGATTTTACCTTGTTGTTGTTGATATTTTTTTGGCACACCATTTTGACAGCTGATAGTGGTATACTTTGATATACTTTGACAGGAATGGTTTTTACAATGAAAGTTTGATAGGGCTTCCTTGATTCTCTTTCTGATTGGTGTTCTGATCACAGATTTTTGGCCTATACTCAATATGGCATAATGCTTGTTTTACTGATACATTAGCTCACTGGCTCTAGTAACATTGGCCTTAGTACACTTTTTAAAGATCAGATAGTTTTAGTTGAACATATACTACAGGTTTATTGGTGAGCACTTTCGCACTTCTTCAGGCTATAAGTTTTTTGAATTAGCATTGGTATGTCGATCTTAAAATCAAGTTTTTTGATCTTGGTGGTTTTGTTTTTCCATCAAGGACAAAGGGGGAGATTGTTGATTCCATTTTTTTGTCCTTGATGATGTTCTGTTGACATGGATTTTTGGTTGCATTGGAAATTGGAAATTCACGGTATTAAACTGGTTAAGGAAACCTTACCCCAGTTAAGTCAAAAAGTAATCATGGGATAAGAATATTCACGTAGAGTAATCCATGTGGTTCAGATTTAAAAATTTATGGGCTAATCGATGAGAATGTATCTCAAATCATTTTCTTTTTGGCAAAGGTTTTGCAAACAATTTTTTTGTTTTTGCCCTAGCTGTTGTAAATGATGGTCGTTTGACACTCTTGTAGTTTTGGTCAAGGTTTTGGTTTTGGGTTTTTGATATATGATTATGTTGGTTAAAAGATGAAGGAATATGGTCTTTTTTCTCTCTCATAGTAGTTGTGAATGGGTAAAAGTAATTTTTTTTGGTTATTCTTGCTCAATTTGCTTGGCAGATTTGTCTAGTAAGTAGTTTGAAAGGGTTTGACTCTTTTCAAGAAAAATTTCACAACCCTATACGAGGGTTTTCTGTGAAGATTGTTCTGAGATAATGTGGAAACTTACACTGTTTATAAGGTTTTAGTTTTGGAAGGTGGTTAAAAATTGTCATGCCTCATACTTATTATTTTTAACCATTACAATTTATGTTGTTTTACATCTGTAATATTGATTAACCCTTCAAGGGTAAATTTGGTTATAGGGATTAAAATGTAACTACTTGATTAACTACATTCAACTATATGTATGTATGTGTTTTAACTAAGTTAAGCCATAAATATATATATATATATATATATATATATATATATATATATATATATATATATATACACAAAGGTCTGTAGGTTGTAGAAGCATGTGAAAAATAGTAAGAAGTGGATCTCAGTGAAAAAGAACTTTTGAGAGTTTTATTGAAAATCTGTGATATTGTAATAAATAGGTTTATTGAAATAGAGTTGTAGTTCATGCAAGTATATTACTATAAACCTCCTTTCTAGATTGAAAAAGGTTAGGGGTTGAAGCTCCTCGTAGTAGGGCTGCTAAATTGGATGTATTGGTTGGTGTTTAAGTTTAATAAAAGGATTGGAGTGTTTTTTTACCTATGACAAAATCTAGTTGGATTTTGAGGGTTTTCACTCAGCACAAAAACTGTGTCATGGTATTGATTTCTTCATTGTGTTTAGTGCTCTGATACACTTAATCTATTTTTATCTTATGTTCTTTTCAAGTTCTTGAATGGACTCTTAGTATTATGTTTTATGTTGCCATCTTAGTTTTTGTTCTGATGAATTTGAGATTTATCATACTCTGATTCACCCCCTCCCCCTCTTAGAGTACTTGTTACTTCCAACAATATGCTCATGATCTCTTAGAAAAATTCAAGATGAATGATGTTGTTCATGTTTCCATTCCATGTGAATTAGGAACTAACTTAAAATGCTTGATATGAAAGCTCATTTAGTTGATGCTACTTTGTATAGACAACTCGTTGGAAGTTTACATTATCTAACTCTTACTAAACATGAGATTGCTTGTAGTGTAGGTTTAGTTTCTAGATTTATGTCTAAACTTCAACAAACTCATTTAAAAGTTGCAAAAAAAATTTCAGGTATATTAAAGGAACTATTGATGTTGGTTTATTTCATGATACAAATTTTGATTTTACTTTAAAAGGATTTACTGATGTAGATCTAGGAGGAGATCCCAATGATGGGCAGCCTACTTGTGGATATTGTTTCTTTTTTAGTTTAGGTGCCATTTCTTGGAAAACTAAAAAGGAACATTCTATTTATCTATGTTCTACTAGGGCTAAATATAAAGGATGTACTAATTCCTCTAAAGAAGCTTTATGGATTAGAAGATTACTTGAAGATTTTGGTCTACCTCAACAAGAGCCTACACCTTTGTATTGTGACAAGGACAAAGCATATTTCTCTCCAACATCATTTAATTAGAGAACAAGTTGAAAGGGGTGCATACTGCATGATGAATTAGTGCTATCTCCCTGATTTCTCTATCCAACTACAATGTTACATTCCATCTAGCATCTATCAACTAATATAGTTCATCAGGAATGCAAGAATGAATTTCTAAAGGTGTTGTGATTTTTTTTTGAAAATGATACACAATGGCATCTTGTAACTTCTTCTTGACTTCATCACTACCCAAGGTGTATCTTCTACCAACTCCATGGCTAATCCACTGGTTTCCATAATACCTTTTTCAATATCCTTAATAGAAGGATCCTTCTTTGTCTCTCCACTCATTTTCAGTTCATAGGAATCCTTGTCAGATTTTGTCTTTTCTTCCTCATCCTCTTTAGTTTCCTTCTTATCACCCTTCTCCTCTGTGGTTTTTCTCTTCCTTTTTTATGTCTACTTCATTGTAGGAATACTTTGACCTCTCTTCCTTGTTGGTTCCACCTTTGACTTAACTTCCTTTGCTTCTAGTTTTCTTATTTTTCTCTTCACCTTTGCATAAGTTGAAGTAATGTTAGCTAATGGATCTTTAGTTTCAGTTGTAGTAGCACAATATGTTCCTGCTTCATCACTGCCAAACTTCTGCTCTAGGTTAGATAATATTCTCCTTGTTTTCCTTTGAATAACAAGTTTCTTCAATTCCTTTTGAATTTTGGAAAAGGCTGCATTATATGTGTCAAATCTATGTGCTTGTTTGTCAAAGGTTTTGACAATAATTCATCAACATGTAGAGTTACTAAATCACCCTCTACTTCATACTCCATAGTTGCAAGCCAATATTTCCTAGGTTCAACTATCTACACAATGCATGTATCAGTGTCTACTATAAAACAAATATCATTTTTGTACTTTTCTACAATGCTAGCTAGAATCCTTTCACATTTATGCATCTTAGATTGGAAATATTTGAAATATCCCCACATAACATTGCTAAATTTATCACAGTATTCCTTTATGAATTCACTTATCTAAACAACTACTAGTTTATGCTTTCCATGTTTTCCATAAACTAACTCTTAATCATCTCACATAGATCATACACTGAATCATCTTTAACAATCCAATAGGCAACATGGATAGCACCACCAAGAACATTGTTAACATGAATTGACTAGTATACTCTATAACCTATTACCATGGATGCAAAGAAAACTTCCTTGTCTTCAATATGTTCAATTGTCATTTCTATGTCATCTTGTTTGGATTTGGTTAGCTCAGTAACCAAATGTGTTGTCACCGTTCTCAATGTACATTCTAGTCCTTGTGCTCAAAACCCTGCAACCCTTTGAATCAACACCTTGGAAATCTTGTGTGGTATTTCCATCCATATAAATTGATCATGAACTTTTCTTAACACATAACGAATCAAATCTAGATGGAATTCTGTGGGAATATCCAGCACATATGTTACACCCTTCACTTGTATATGTTTATGCTCATCTTTAAACACAACATTGATCCACATAGGTCATCATACTCTTTCTTGATTTCTTCAATTCCCATTTCTTCAATTTTGGAATGAATATAGGACCAAACATCTTTGATCAACATCTCTCTCAGGGGAATAGTGGATAGGGCAGTAGTCATATCAATTTCGACCACTTTGATTGAATGGATTTTGAACATAGGTCGAGGCTTCTCAATGATGTTAACCAGAATAGGAGTATCAATGTTATTTTCCATTTGAATAAACTCCAACAACACACCAATCTAACAACAAACTAAACTCATAACTTTGAAATACATCAGTTAGGGCTTCACAAAAACTCGATAATAATTTAGCTCGAAATATCAACTCAAAAGTAATTGTTGCACACTATAGCTCAAGAAAGATCTCGAATACTTGAATGAAAGTAAAGGTTCAAAATGAAATCACATTTCCTCTATTTATTATTTTATAAATAGATGTTGCACACTTTAATGGTAGGAACAGTGTCATGTCACCAGTTAACACATATCCACCAGTTGGTACTCAACCAACAGTTATAATTGATATCAAATAGATATATCATGAAATCTCAGTGTGATCAACATAGAATCACTAAGAACCTCAAAGTCTTTAGCAAAACCAAAATCATATAAATTAACACCATAAAGTGCATATAGATCTTACCGCTCTTGACTCTAGGGAATTGGTAATAGATTTTTTTATAAGTGCTCCCCCTAAGAAAATAATATGCTTAGTTTGAAGAAGAATCCTATGTACCAGAGGATGGTGCATTCCCTTTAGGTGATTTGACCTCTTCCTATTTATTTACTTTCTTCACCCAAGTCTTTTCCATCTCACGTCTAACTTCATCAATATATATAATCTTCTTTCCTTTCCTATCCTCTGACTAGTTAGGAGATCAGTTCCTGAATCTACAATCTCTAGCAAGGTAACCAACCTTGTGGCATTGGAAACAATCCATACTAGTTGACCTCCAAGGTCCACCATTTCCTCTTTGACTTCTCATTCTATAATTTACTACAAGGTGACCATAGTTACCACATACCGATCATGCAACATTGAATTTTTTTTCCCTTCCAACAATGTTCACCAATTTGATAGGAGATCTAGGTGCATACACTCTTGACCTGCAATCTCCAGCTTTGTATCCATATTTATTACATGTGAAATAGTATCCATCAAAATTGCCACCATTACTAGGTCTATATGTACATTGAATAAGAAGCATGAACATACTTATGAAAATTATAGAAATAACCATCAAAAGAATAAGGTCTATTCACCGGTTTTTGTCTACATACATTTGCAGTATGACTAGGTTTTACATAATTAAAGTAGATAGGTTTGTTAGGTTTCTTTCCAGAATTGCTTGAATCTACTTTCGGATCTTTCTGTGGCTTCTTAGGTTCAAATTTAGATGACTCAATGATTTCAAATTTTCCTTGATCTGTGTAACCAAGACCGGTTGTGTCTTTATTTCTTCTTTGTCTTTTCAGTTGTTCATCAATTTTTTTGATCTCTCATTGTATTGTTTCATCTTATCATTTTCTTCTTTCTCAATTTGCAATTTCTTCTTTAGTTTCTCATTATCCTCTCTAATTCTTTCATTCTCACTCATGATTTGTTGGTTCTCCTCATTTGTATCATGAAGGTGCTCATGCATGAAAGTATTCTATTGACATATCCTGATGAATTTTTCCTCCCTTTCATTCAATGCATCCTCAACAACTTTCTTGGCATCTTCCACAACATTCCTTGCATCTTCAGCTATTCTTTTTCCTTCAAGGTCTTCACACATCCTAATAGATTGATTTTCAAGTTCTCTTTTCATATTCACCACTTCTTCTTTAAGTCCCTTGTTCTTATTCATCAGATCTACAATTTTTTCCTAAGATTATTTAGACATACTACCTTCAGATAGTTGATCAATGTAATCTTGGCTTTCACATAACTGCTCAGTAAGTTCTCTCATTTTGACAAGTGACTTCTTCAACTTTTCTTGCATCTCAATGGTCATCTTGTTTGCATTCTCAAGTTGTATCTCATACCTATAACCCTCCATGATAGTGGATCTTTTCCTCAAGTTGTTAGGCTTATCACCAAGTGGACCAATGCTCTGATACCAATTGTTAGAATTCTTAGATACCAAGAGGGGGTTGAATCAGTACAAACAGGTAATGACCAAATTCAACCACCAACCTAAATAACAACAATATAAATTTCCAAACCACAAAGCATATATAACATAAGTAAGAAAATAGAAGTAAACAATATCAAGCATCCACAAATTCATCACGCATGACACAGATATTCATATCATGGAAACCCTTGGTTAGAGGAAGAAAACCATGGTGGGGATGAAACCCACGAGCCCACTATTGCAGTAAATGAGTTTGACCTATTAGGAGCTAAAAATACCCTTTATGAAGGTTTACCCTATTAGGAGTGACAAGTACATTGTTAGGAGTACAATCAGATCATTTATGATCTACCTCACTAGAGGATTTAAAACTCTTTCTATGAGTCCACCTGGTTAAGGGATTTACAATAAGAACCTATTACAGTTCACCTGGTTAAGAGATTTTTCTTGCTGCAACTATAGGGAATAACAAGATGAGTTATCTGTATGTAGCACTTCTTGCTTGTTAGATCCATTCTGCTCTCTCTCTCTCTCTCTCTCTCTCTTTCTCTCTCTCTCTCTCTCTCTCTTTCTCTCTCTCTCTCTCTCTCTCTCTCTCTCTAATTTCTGATCACAAACCTAAATCACATTGATTGAAATCAAAAAATCCTTATCACATCACTCACAACAGACAACATTTCAATATGAGCAGTTCCCATTATATACACAACTTTCACCGACATCAAACATACCAAAAAATGAACTTCAAATAATTTCACAAACAGACACCGCATGCCAAAGTGATCATCTCGATGTATAACATGTATTATCATGACCATGTTGGATCAAAATAAGGTCTACAAGTTATATCTCCAAGGTGGTCAAACACATTTTGACTTCTCCAATGCATTACCATAAATCCACCTCATACAATTGCATCGATCCCATAAATTCCAACTCGACACTTCCATAACCTTTATTCTAAGTCATCGTATTATCAGATATCATCGTGTGCATGCTAAAATTGGCCTTCTCACTTAGCAGTACACTTCAACATGGTCATTATACTTCAGGTGCATCTAGAAATGAATATTGATTAATTCATCCTGCATGTCTGAAAGAGTCGACCTATTGCCTTCTAGAAGGTAGGAGTATGAGCTTGCTCTCAGGTCATTGCAAGCTCAGTGACTACACCGAAGTCCTAAACGACAGATTTTAAGCTATGATAAATGATCTAAGATGATATGCATATGCAATTTTTTGTTCATCCAAGCTACTTAAGATTGATTTTAGAAGCACCAAATTGAAAAGTGAAAGATTCTTTTTAAAACCAAATTGAATGTGCTCTAATGATTATATTTGCATGCTTGGAATTAAACAACAATGCTAAATGATAAATGCTAAGAAAAGAGAAGAAAATGTAGTATAGAAATGTTAGAAGAAAGTTAGGATCCTTTTTGAAGGAAAAGAGTTTCTCTTTTATAGAGATCTCTCTTGAATCGACGGTCGAGATCAAACAAAAAGAGTGGCTCAGATTCGATTGCAGAAGCACAATCCATGTGCAAGTGATTCGATTGGTCGAGAGAGTCAATTGACTGAACTAACTAATCAGTTGTTTTGGAAACTTCCATATTCAGTTTTTCAGTTAACTGAAATGTTTCCAAATGATAAACAGATGAGAATCATTTAACTGAGTGGAACTAGATTGTTTCCATTTTGATAATGAGTAAACTGAATTTGATGATGTCATATGCATTTTTAATAATTTAATTGATTTTGAATGCACATTTATGCTTTTATAATTAATTTAATTTCTTTTTTATTTAATTGACAATTTTGTAATTTTTATTTAATTAATATATCATAATATCAATTAAATAATAGTATAAAGTTTATTTGCCAATGTAATGTGATTTTAGGAATTAATTAAATAATCAAGTAAGATTAATAATTAGGACCTAAGTTTTAGGTCAGATCAGTTCGATTTGATGAATTTCCTGTTTGATTTAGGACTTAGAATAATCAAGATTAGGATTTCTTGATTAATTGCTAAGATTGGGGGTCTAGGGTTTAGGTGACCATTTTTAGGTGATTAGATTTGCCCATCTTTGAATTGATGTGCGATCAGCGCATTGATTAAAAGACTTGTTAGCGAGAAGACTCAAAATAGTTTGATTTGAAGTGATGAAACCATTATTTTGAAGAAGAAGACTGACTTCGAGCTTGATTGGACGAAGATCGAACAAAAGATATAAAACAGAATGCTTAGTTTGATTTGAAGCGATGAAACTAAACATCTATCAGGAACTCTTAGACCTTTTGATTGGTTTGAATGAATAACCAGTTTGTTTTGAAGTGATGACACTAATTACCATTAAGAGATTTGATTAGCAAGCAAATTGACTTGATTTGAAGCGATGAAGCCAATTTGATCAATGTATCTGGTTTCAATAATGATTGCCCCGTATAAGACCGATCTTGTCTGGTTTC
>MU226022.1:1119021-1129361 GCA_018584345.1 Thuja plicata
ATTGATTAGGTTGCCTTTGATTTAAGATGATCTCAACTTGATTTGATGTGATGAAGCTGAGATGCCCCAAGCGATGGGGTTTTGATTGAGGATGTAATCACTAGAATGTTGATGTCCTGATCCTGCCACCCTCGAGAGCGAAATCAAAATATGGCTAGGTGCCCTAGTGATGAGAAGAAATTCGATTGATTAGACAATTTACGAAGAAATTGATCTAATTAGAAAGAGGTCCCACGTGGTGAGGACACAGTGTGTACTTGATGAGAGGTCCTGTTGACCAAGATTGACCAAAAGTAAGATATGTGGATTGATTAGAAGAAAAGCATGAGAGATTTCTTTTGGTTGTGCAAGTGGTCAGTTTCAGACTTTGATTTCAAACCTGAAAATAGAATCAGGACAGTGGATTTAGCAAGGGGTGTCATGACCACTTGACGATGAGAAGATTGATCGATTAGAATCTTAGATCCTTCACATTGGATAGAGATATAGTTATTATGCTAATTTTAACACTATGCAGATGCAAGACTAACATGAATGCAACATAAGGTGTAGTCACTAAGCTTTAGCTTTGAAAATTTTCATCATTAAGTGTTTTTGGAACATCGAAGTTGATACAATCCTTACTGTGCCACTATGACCATAAGAATATGAATATGACCTTCATCAGATATGATATGGGAAACCCATGTAAGCATTGAGGTACAACAGCCGAGATGACCTGAACGTTGTTTCCAGTTGATGTTGCAAGAGTACACCAGTATCGAGGCATTCAAAGCCAAGATAACCATGAGTGCACTCTTGTGTAAACAAACAGAGCAATAACAGTCAAGGAGATAGTCCCGACCTCACCTTGGCGTACAAATAAAGAGGACCGAGGGATGTGAGGCTTTTCTACCTTAATGCAGAAGCTCTTATCACATACACCCTATTTATTTGACGTTGCTGGATCATCGAGACCACACCAACAAGCAGTAAACAAATAAAATATTAGTGAAATCAATGAAAATAGATAGCATAGGAATAGAAGTTCAACATATTTCAACCAGTTTCAAAGTTTTTGGATGTGTTTATGTATGAGGTGTTGAGAAACACCGTTATTCTTGTGAGTACTTTGTGTTTGATTTCTATCAATCTGTTGTTTACGTTTGTGATATCCAATGTGTGTTAAGAAACATAGATGTATCCAAAGATAGTGTTAAGAAACACTATTGATTGTGGTGTTGAGAAACACCTACTTGTGTCAATAGTGAGTTGTCCTTCAGAAATGAAATTATTACTGACTCTGGTGTAAACCAAAGGTGTGATCAAATTGGGGACTTATGCCCCTAGTAGAAAACAATGATAACTGACTTGACTCATACTGCAAGGACAAAGCTGATTTGATTGCCCCCAGGTTATGACTCTAGATCGGTATCAAACCAGGAGGGTTCTCAGAAGAACCAGAATGTACGAAAGTGACTGAAAGATATGTACAAACTGAAGCAAAGGATTGCCAAGACTAAGCATTGATAGATGGAGAACTGAGTATAAGTGGCCTTCTCACTTAGCAGTACACTTCAACATGGTCATTATACTTCAGCTGCATACAGAAATGAACATTGATTAATTCATCCTGCATGTCCTAAAGAGTCGACTTGTTGCCTTCTAGAAGGCAAGAGTATGAGCTTGCTCTCAGGTCATTGCAAGCTCAATGACTACACCAAAGACCTAAATGAAGGATTTTAAGCTATGATAAATGATCTAAGATGATATGCATATGCAGTTTGTTGTTCATTCAAGCTACTTAAGATTAATTTTAGAAGCACCAAATTGAAAGTGAAAGATTCTTTTTAAAACCCAAATTGAATGTGCTCTAATAATTATATTTGCATGCTTGAAATTAAACAACAATGCTAAATGATAAATGCTAAGAAAAGAGAAGAAAATGTAGTATAGTAATGTTAGAAGAAAGTTAGGATCCTTTGTGAAGGAAAAGAGTTTCTCTTTTATAGAAATCTCTCTCGAATCGACGGTCGAGATTGAACAAAAAGAGTGGCTCAAATTTGATTGAAGAAGCACAATCCATGTGCAAGTGATTTGATTGGTCGAGAGAGTCAGTTGACTGAATTGACTGATCAATTGTTTTGGAAACTTCCATATTCAGTTTTCAATTAACTGAAATGTTTCCAAATGATAAATAGATGAGAATCAATTAACTGAGTGGAACTGGATTGTTTCCATTTTGATAATCAGTCAATTGAATTTGATGATGTCATATGCATTTTTAATAATTTAACTGATTTTGAATGCACATTTATGCTTTTATAATTAATTTAATTCCTTTTTTATTTAATTGACAATTTTGTAATTTTTATTTAATTAATATACCATAATATCAATTAAATAATAGTATAAAGTTTATTTGCCAATGTAATGTGATTTTAGGAATTAATTAATTAATCAAGTAAGATGAATAATTAGGACCTAGGATTTAGGTCAGATTAGTTCGATTTGATGAATTGCCTGTTTGATTTAGGACTTAGAATAATCAAGATTAGGGTTTCTTGATTAATTGCTGAGATTGGGGGTCTAGGGTTTAGGTGACCATTTTTAGGTGATTACATTTGCCCCTCTTTGAATTGATGTGCGATCAATGCATTGATTCAAAGACTTGTTAGCGAGAAGACCTAGAATAGTTTGATTTGAAGCGATGAAACTGAACATCTGTCAGGAACTCTTAGACCTTTTGATTGGTTTGAATGAATAACCAGTTTGTTTTGAAGTGATGAAACTGATTGCCATTAAGAGATTTGATTAGCAAGAAAATTGACTTGATTTGAAGCAATGAAGCCAATTTGATCAATGTATCTAGTTTCAATAATGATTGCCCCGTATAAGACCAATCTTGTCTTGTTTCGAGTGCATTCACCACTATATAAGACCATTGATTAGATTGCCTTTGATTTAAGATTATCTCAACTTGATTTGATGTGATGAAGCTGAGATGCCCCAAGCGATGGGGTTTTGATTGAGGATGTAATCACTGGAATGTTGATGTCTTGATCCTGCCCCCTCAGGAGTGAAATCAAAATATGGCTAGGTGCCCCAGTGATGAGAAGCAATTCGATTAATTAGACAATTTAGGAAGAAATTGATCTGATTAGAAAGAGGTACCATGTGGTGAGGACACAATTTGTACTTGATGAGAGGTCTTGGTGACCAAGATTGACCAAAAGTAAGATATGTGGATTGATTAGAAGAAAAGCATGAGAGATTTCTTTTGGTTGTGCAAGTGGTCGGTTTCAAATTTTGATTTCGATCCTGAAAATAGAATCAGGATAGTGGATTTAGCAAGGGGTGTCATGACCACTTGACAATGAGAAGATTGATCGATTAGAATCTTAGATCCTTCACATTGGATAGAGATACGGTTATTATGCTGATTTCAACACTATGCAGATGCAGATGCAAGACTAACATGAATGCAACCTAAGGTGTATTTACTGAGCTTTAGCTTTGAAAATTTTCATCAACAAGCATTTTTGGAACATTGGAGTCGATACAACCCTTACTGGTGCCACTACAACCATAAGAATATGAATATGACCTTCATCAAATATGATATGGGAAACCCACGTAAGCATCAAGGTACAATAGTTGAGATGACCTGAACATTGTTTCCAGTTGATGTTGCAAGAGTACACCAGTATTGAGGCATTCAAATCCAAGATAACCATGAGTGCGTGCTTGTGTAAACAAATAGAGCAATAACAGTCAAGGAGATAGTTCTGACCTCACCTTGGCATACAAATAAAGAGGATTGAGGGATGTGAGGCTTTTCTGCCTTAATACAGGAGCTCTTATCACATACACCCTATTTATTTGACGTTGTTGGATCATCGGGACCACACCAACAAGTAGTAAAAAAATAAAGTATTAGTGAAATCAATGAAAATAGACAGCATAGGAATAGAAGTTCAACATATTTCAACCAGTTTCAAAGTTTTCAGATGTGTTTATGTATGAGGTGTTGAGAAACACCGTTATGCTTGTGAGTGCTTTGTGTTTGATTGTTATCGATCTGTTGTTTATGTTTGTGATATCCAATGTGTGTTAAGAAACATAGATGCGTCCAAAGATAGTGTTAAGAAACACTATTGATTGTGGTGTTGAGAAACACCTGCTTGCGTCAGTAGCGAGTTGTCCTTCAGAAATGACAAGATTACTGACTCTGGTGTAAACCAAAGGTGTGATCAAATTGGGGACTCATACCCCTAGTAGAAAATGATGATAACTAACTTGACTCATACTACGAGGACTAACTAACTTGACTCATACTATGAGGACAAAGATGATTTGATTGCCCCTAGGTTATGACTCTAGATTGGTTTCAAGCCAGGAGGGTTCTCAGAAGAACCAAAGTGTCACAAAAGTGACTGAAAGATATGTACAAACTAAAGCAAAGGATTGCTAAGACTAAGCATTGATAGATGGAGCACTGAGTACAAGAGGCACCTATTTACCAGGTTTTCACCTTCTTGGCAGAGATTTTATTTTTGCTACCATGCCGCCTGTTTACCAAGTTTTCACCGAGGCACTTTTTCTTCTTTTTCAATTTTTTGATTTTTTTGATTGATACATCAAGGCGCCTATTGCTAGGTTTTTGCCAAGATGATCATTTTTTCAAGACTTTTTCCAATTTTTAGATTTTTTCAGAGATTAACCGATCTCAAGCAAGATCACATGGGTTTTGCCCCCAATGTCTAGCAAGGTAGAAGTCATTACAGGTTAATTAGAAAGTTGATGGATGAGGAGAATAGACAATGATGGATGAAGAGGGTGAATGCAACCCTCAAAGACAGTCTCCTCAAGATTACCCAAGCTAGGGAAAAAATGTAATATAGCAATGTAGGCTTAGGGAGCGGTGTTGGATAGCATAATGACCTGATGTCATGAAAAGCATGTGGTCCAAAGGAGTGGACATGTCAAGAGACTTTTGAGAAACAATTTTTCATTTTCTTCATTCTTCATTAGATCAAGACCAAGGGGTCAATGTTGGATAGGATATAGCTATGATAGCACAATCGGGATAAGGGGTGATGAAGGTATAAGTGAATGTTTTGGGATTAGTGTAAAGGATGTTTATGGATAGGCTCAACCTTGTCAAGATCAGCAGAAGGAACATCGATGTTCATGGGCTAGATGGATCTGATGGATAAGATGATATGGAAGTAAATTGCCCCCAAGTGAAGAGTGCAAGTAGGAGGAATTACGCATGACACCTATTTGCCAATTTTTCATCATGGTACTTATCCAAGGCACCACAAGAAGTGGTTTTCGCCATAGGATGGATTGATTTATCTTTACTTTTGCTACCAAGGTGCTTGTTTACCAGGTTTTCACCAAGGCACTTTTTTACTTTATTTCTTTTTTTTTACTTTTGATTTCATGGAGGAACTTAAGCTTCTTTCTCTTTAGAAAGTGCTCCTCTGAAAGAGATGCTACGATGGGCCAAGGCCGCTGAAAGTATGCTCAAAGATGCTGATAGGGTGATGGTAGGAAAAAATGATATGGAAGATGAGGGAGATGATAGCCAAGGATCTATGTGAAGGATTGGATAAGAGGAATGGAAGGATATTGGATAGGGTATGGTGATAAGATCAACATCAACACGCGCCTTGAAGGGTAGTGAATGGATAAAGGAAAAGTGGATGGAATAGCTTGAGGCTTTGATGGATGAGTGGATATGGATCTTGGTATGTGAGGACCCTAAATGGATTTAGAAGATGGGAGATGTTTAGATGGAGATGCAATGGAAGACTTTGGAAGCTTGGCTGTCAACTCTGAATTTTCCTTTTTGTTCGAGCCTTTTAAGAGAGACTTGGGAATCCATATAGCTTTGGATTTTCTTTTTGTATCCGAGTACTTTGGAAGAGACTTGGGAATCCACATAGCTTTTGATTTTCCATTTGTATCCAAGTCCTTTGGAAGAGACTTGGGAATCCACATAGCTTTTGATTTTCCTTTTCTTTTGGATGATTTAGAACACGATTCTTCCATGACGGATTTAGGAACCCATATTTTCTTTGATTTTAATCTTTGATTAGATTGAGAACACAATTCTTCCATGATTAATTTAGGAACCCATATTTTCTTTGATTTTAATCTTTGCTTAGATTGAGAATGCAATTCTTCCATGATGGATTTTGGAACCCATATTTGCTTAGTGGACCCTTGTGATTTCTTGAATATTTCCTTTTTATTTTAATCACATGTCGATTAGATTGGACATAGTGATCTTCATATATAAGTGGATTCTTGGATTTTTGATTTCTTCGTTGCACATCCAAATTGCTTCCAAAAGACTTGGGGAGCGTGGATGGATATGGATGGTATGGCTGGTTCATATGGATTGGTTGATAAGGAGGGTTCAAGGATGCATGTCTTTGTTGATCTTGATAGGGGATAGGGTAAGTGGATGACAAGCTAGTAGTTATAGGCATGGTAGATGGAGGGATATAAGGACCCAATATAGATGGAAGGTTTTTTGATTTCAGCTCTGGGATATAGGGACCAAGGATGGAGTTGGAGGATAGTGAAGGATGATGCTTACATTTGAATGGAGGGCTATAAGGTGTGGAAGGGATATCAACATCTTTAGAGTGAGATGGACTGCCAAGGCTCTTCTCTTTTGAATTCATCTTTATGTCAATAGGAGCATGAGTAGCTTTGATATGAGCAATTTTGATAAGAGCATCTGAAGCTTGAGTGGATTTATTTTTCTGCAAGGGATTTGGAGGAACGATGTTTTCTTGAGGTGGATATTGAGGAGCATGATAAGGAGATGGTGGGATGCTCTGATCTTGACAAGGATCTTTAGATGGTGTGCAAAGGATACATTTCTCTTGATTTTCAATATGTTCCTTAGAGATGGTGAAAAGGATATCTTGATCTTGCTTGGGAGATGGATAAGATATAGGAGATGTAAGAGTTTCTTCTGGGAAGAAATGGAAGGGGATGATAGAATCATCATGGGACTCTTGAGGTATGTGAATTTGGGCAACCATTGGATAAGGATGAATGGTGTCTTAATCTTGATCATTATTGATATGTGTTTATTCACACTTTGGATTTGCCTCTTGACACAGAGCCACTTCTAAGGACAAGGTAGGAGTTTTGATCTGCATATGGGATTCTTGACATGTTGATGGACAATCATTTGGAGTAGGAATGATAAGCATTGAAGCACATGGATCCTTTGGGTCTATGATCTTTGAAGCGTGATAAAGGCTTGCATATGTATGTTGATTAGCTTGGATCTCTTTTACAGGTAGTCCTTGAGGGTGGATGTAGTCGTCATTAGGCTCAGTTCTTGATGGAGATGGTGTGGCTGGTTTTGAAGCTTTAGGAGATGGAGGAATGGAAGAAGAAGTAGATGTGATCTGTGAACCATTGCTAGACATGGATTTTTTATATTGATCATGCTCGAGATTAGATGAATCATTAGGATTTTTGACTTCGATTATGCCATCATCTATGAGATCTTGGATTTTATGTTTCAACTCCATGCAAGATGAAGTTTTATGCTCATTATGTTGATGATATGCACAATAGGTACTCAAGAATCTTTGTCCATGTGATGTGGCTTCATGCAATGTGATGAGGTCATTCTCAAGAATTTCTTCTAATGTAGATTCATAAGATTGCCCCAAAAGAGTGAAGTCTCTCATGCATTTAACCCAAGGTTTTTCTTTCATGATGTTACTAATCCCTTTGGAGGAAGACTTTGTGGTGTTTTTAGCAGCTTTTAGGGATTTAGAGCCTCTCGCTTGATAATGATCAAATAGAAAAGGATAGATTGAGATTGATGAGGATTTGTTGGATTGTGTATCCTTTTCGCTTTTTAATTCTTGGATTTCAGTTTGCATAGTTTGAAGTTGTTTTGATAAAGCTACCATAAGAATCTCTTCTTGTGCATTGTTAGGACCATAAGGTTTAGCACATTTACTTTTAGACATTGTAAGATTGTCTTGATGCGCTTGCATAGAAGACTGAAGAGGAGGTATGATGAATCAATTGATTGACTAACAGGTGCTAAAGTGATATCTAAAGTGTTGATTAAGTCTAAGACCAAAGGACACAGAAGATAAAGTCCAACTGAGAGAGAGAAGCAACGGCTCTGATCTTGAGTCAAGGTTAACGAACCTACTCTCGCAACTCAGGATAAGGACAGCGTAGGCAAAGATGATAAGATAACAAGTCACTAGACTAGCATAACAAAATCAGATTTCAAGACAACAATGAGTCAGACTGTCAATAGATTGCAGTCAAAGATAGACAGGTAGATGATGTTGATGAGAACATAGCTTTGGTGAAAATTTAGATAGAACCTTCACAGTAGAATAGCAATTTAGACAGCAAGTTGATAGATTTCCAGAGTTTGATGACAGATGTAGAAACTCGGACAAGAGTTGATGGCTAACACCTAGAAGTGTAGATTTTAAATCATTGATCACTTTGATGTTTGATTTGAATGTTTGTTTTGATGCTTCAGCCACACAAGAGACATCGAGTAGAATGTTTGTTGTAAAAATAACAGGGACACCACAATCCTAGGATAGCCAGGGAAATATCTATTGAATTCCCACTTGAACCAAAGTTCATCCATGCCTACTCATAGCAGACAACTTAGAAGCTTGGAGGCACAGGCTCCTCCTTATAGTGCACTCACTTCTCAGACACACCAAGCTTCAAATCCCAAGGGTAATCACTTCCCAAGGGACCGTTGTCTCTACTAAGAGCCGTGAAAGTGTGGGACGTCTTAGTCAGTCTCTGACCTTCCACACCAACAGATAGAGGGATTTTGGATACTAGAACAAAGTTTGTAGTAAGGACATTCGTTCAAGTGGTTGTGATCAATTCATATTCCCAATTAAGGGGGCTCTCCCAATCCTTTCAAAGCAAGGCTTTCACCTTAACAATGTAGGGACTTTAACGCACCACTAGGGTACTAGAGGAGATTTTGGTTGCCACAATGAATTCACACCTGTCCACTGTGAGAGTAATCACAATGGCATTTTTTGTATACCGGTTCGGAAGGGCTTGGCTTTAGCCTGTTACCGGTTGCGCAATCCACTCTCACCAACTCTGTTAAAGCACTCAGGAGGTAGCCACGCTAAAGGATTTGTATGTATTTCTCTTTCACCCAAGATCTGCGAAGGCGAGGGGAGAAGATACATCCATGCAATTCCTAGGATTTACAAAACTAGAAGACACTTCAAGTAGAATAAGAAAATGACAATAATGTTTTTGGATTTTTGATCATCCCAAAAGGGTGAGAGTATAGTTTCCTGACATCATTTTCATTTCTAAAACAGCAAACAAATGTTCATTTTAATAAGTCCTGCATGTGGGTTCCTATTTTAAGAAATCAAAAACAAAATGCAAGTGCAAAGTTTTGCATTCTATCGATCAAAGGCAATTGGCAAAACCAATTTGTGATTAGTTTGAGTTTTAGTCTTCTTGAGTAACGTTCTGCGAACCACTATTAGGCTATATGCAAAAGATAATCACATGAACATCTAAGCCAAAGATTAGTCCACATTATAAAAAAATCTAAAAATCAAAAAATAGATCACATATTCAAAAAGTGCACAGAAAATCATGTGGTTTCAAAAAAGGTTTCACTGAAAAAGGTGATCGTATGAGCCTGTACGAGGCTCTGGAAGCTGCAAAAATGAGGATTAGATAGATATAGTCACCAAAAATAGTGATTTCTGATAAATCCAGCAATGAAAAATAGAAACCAATTCCACCACGATAATCCTTGCAAAATTCTACCCCAAATCAAAAAAAAATGCACTCAAAAAGGAGCCAAAACAAGCAAGATATGAGCTTTTGAAAACAGACTGCAAATTGGAAAAGCTCGCAAGTGAAGGCTAAGAAAATTCAAACCTCGGTTGATGTCAGCAAGTTAGCAGGTTAAATTTGACAGGTTGTAGGCCATCGCAAAATGCAAATACCCTGCAAAATGACATTTAGATACCTGTCAAATTTATGACAAATGTGAACTCCTGCGTGGCATAAAATGTGACTAGCTGCTTGCATGGCAGATGCCGTGACAAATGTGCCATGTGTCTACTTGTGACTTTCCCATTTGGAGGGTTGTTGATGATTTGGCCGTTGGTGGCTGAAAGGAGGTTGGGTGGCGGCTTGGTGGTGCCAGAGCTGAGGTTGGGTGGCGGAGCCCATTTGGAGGGCTGTCAGTGGGGGTTAGGGAGCTATGTCAGGCTATGCAGAGGGAGCGGGGAGAGGAAGTGGTGGGGGAGGGGTTGGTGGAGGGTTTAGCCCAGGGTGGGTGA
>MU226022.1:1129372-1140380 GCA_018584345.1 Thuja plicata
GAAGGTGGGTGCGGTGGGAGTGGTGGTGGCGAAAAGGAGTTGGAAGTGGGTGGCGAAAGGGTTGTGAGGAGAGGGAGGGAAGCGTTGGAGAGGGTTGGGGCAAAGGAGAGCATGGCAGGAGGAATGCAGTGTGGAAGGGAGGTTGGAGGAGGGTTTGAGGAAGGGAAGTTGGAGCAGGCTGTGTGCGGGTGGTGGGAAGAAAGAGGTGTGGGAGGAGTTGTGTTGCGCGAGGAGAAGTGGCGCGGGCCGTGGGGTGTGTAGGGATTTAATCCCACATGCCCCCCACAACAAAATATTAAAAAAATTTTACTCAAAGCACCACAATTGTAATTTGAATTAAAGTTGTTGCTAGGAGTTAGCTCAGTCCCTGATTAGTGATTAGTAAATGCACAAATATGCAAAATGAAATAAAGTCAATTGCACAGATATTTAGAATGAAATAAAAACAATATTGTTCTAATATTTAAAACACAAAATTATTTTATTTTTTTTTTAATTTCAAAATATTTGCCTTGGTCTGCGCAAAAAAAATTTCTCGATATGCGTGCAGAAGGTCGTACGGCCTCTGTTTGTAAAATTTTTTTATGACAGATTCAACTTTGACCGGGCATAGACATGTTTACAGTCATTTTTAACTCAAAGTGAACAAAAAATAGAATTAAAACCAAAGTTTATAATGAGGCCAAAAAATTGATTTTTCTGCCACACGGTGAGCGCCAGGAATGTGCGTGCTAAAAGTGGCCTTCTCACTTAGCAGTACACTTCAACATGGTCATTATACTTCAGCTGCATACATAAATGAATATTGATTAATTCATCCTGCATGTCTGAAAGAGTCGACTTGTTGCCTTCCACAAGGCAGGAGTATGAGCTTGCTCTTAGGTCATTGCAAGCTCAGTGACTACACTGAAGACCTAAACGAAGGATTTTAAGCTATGATAAATTATCTAAGATGATATGCACATGTAGTTTGTTGTTCATCCAAGCTACTTAAGATTGATTTTAGAAGCACCAAATTGAAAAGTGAAAGATTCTTTTTAAAACCTAAATTGAATGTGCTCTAATGATTATATTTGCATGCTTGAAATTAAACAACAATGCTAAATGATAAATGCTAAGAAAAGAGAATAAAATGCAGTATAGTAACGTTAGAAGAAAGTTAGGATCCTTTGTGAAGGAAAAGAGTTTCTCTTTTATAGAAATCTCTCTCGAATCGACGGTCGAGATCAAACAAAAAGAGTGCTTCAGATTCGATTGAAGAAGCACAATCCATGTGTAAGTGATTCGATTGGTCGAGAGAGTCAGTTGACTGAACTGACTAATCAGTTGTTTTGGAAACTTCCATATTCAGTTTTCAGTTAACTAAAATGTTTCCAAATGATAAACATATGAGAATCAATTAACTGAGTGGAACTAGATTGTTTCCATTTTGATAATCAGTCAACTGAATTTGATGATGTCATATGCATTTTTAATAATTTAATTGATTTTGAATGCACATTTATGCTTTTATAATTAATTTAATTCCTTTTTTATTTAATTGACAATTTTGTAATTTTTATTTAATTAATATATCATAATATCAATTAAATAATAGTATAAAGTTTATTTGCCAATATAATGTGATTTTAGGAATTAATTAATTAATCAAGTAAGATGAATAATTAGGACCTAGGGTTTAGGTCAGATCAGTTTGATTTGATGAATTGCTTATTTGATTTAGGACTTAGAATAATCAAGATTAGGGTTTCTTGATTAATTGCTGAGATTGGGGGTCTAGGGTTTAGGTGACCATTTTTAGGTGATTACACATCGTACTTACTTTACCCGCTCATCGATCTAGGATCTACCAATTGTTACTCAAGAACACAAGTGTTCTTACCTATCTCAATGCATGTGACATCAAAAACTCTCTTACCAATTAACCAACTGAATTGTGGTTGGAACCACATATAAATATAAACATGTTGATGCTGAGTCTGTGACCACTCCTCATAATTCCACGTCTACCATGATCGTCACCAAAGTGATGTCCTCACTCTCTACCAATCTTCTGGACTTAGCCAATTTCCTACATTACCGATCATGAATCCTTCTTACCAATTGTGTCTTTACTTCACCTGTTATATTTCATGATTGTGTTGACTTAGTTTCCATCAATTACAACCAAACAAGTGACTCCTTATGACTGCACCCAAATTCTATCAGATTTACAACAAGCTAATATTAGAAGAATCACAAATTAGCTAGTCCTAATCAAGATTATTAGAAGATTAAGACGAGTGCTTGATAGTCCATTTTTTGCTACTTCATATCCATGCATCTTATTCAAGTCAACAATCACATAGGTGAGCTAGAGCTGAGCTCAATCAATCTACAAATTCTTAAATATCTTTTAAAAATATAATATTATAAAAAATCATTTATCAACATTTTTAATGCATCACTTTTTGGTCTTCAAAAGCTAACCAAACATTCCAATTAAATTTATTTGAAAATTATATATTTATTCTAAGAATTTAATTTTATTTTCAATTCACTATTTAAAATAGATGTAATTGATTATTACAAGATTTATAAAATATGTTCATAATGTGTCAACTTATTATTATTTATAATGTGTTAGGTTTGAATTTGGATTTGGTTACATGAATATTTTTCTATCAACATTTTAGATCATATTCTATGATCTAACATAGGATAGTGAGCTAAAGAAGAAAAAATATTCACCATTGTAATGGTTGATCATAGAATATGATCCAAAAAAAAACATTCAACATTGTAATGCGTTAAGTTTGCATTAATAAAAGAATATTATTGACATAGGGAGAGTGAGCTAGAGAAGAAAAACATTTTTAATATTCTAATGATGGATCATAGAAAATGATCTGAATCTAATAATTGATTATAAAATATGATTTGGAACGTTTTTTATGATTTGAGATATTGATTAAAAAATATTAGACAATCAATTTTTTTTTTTAAAAACATAATATCTTTTTTAATATATTATGTTATGTTTGTATTGCATTGTAATATATTGTATTGATAATAACTTGTAATGAAAAGAGTCAAAAAATAATGAAATAATGAGACAACAAAGTCACCAAACCTACTTACCCAAACGAACCCACCCTTCTCAAATAAATTCATAAACTTTCAAATTTAGGAAAGAGTTAATATCTTTAATATGTTAAATTTGTATAGTATTGTATTGATAATAATTAAGATTGATAAAGAGTTGAAAAGTGAGGCAACAAAGTGACCAAACCCACTCTACCCAAAGAGAAGAACCACCTCGTCTAGGCATACAAATGAGAGGGCAAACGAGGTGTGGGAATGGCAAGAAGTGGAGAAGCCTTGGGCATGGTGACCCCATACACCTCACTAGTATCAATCTCATCACCAGGAGGAGCAGACCAATGGAACCCATGAAACAGCCTAGCAAGCCCCAACAAAACAAAACACACCCCAAGAGGAGCCCCGGGGCACTTCCTCTTCCCAGCACTGAAAGGCAAAATCTTGAAATCAGTCCCATGGCTAATCTCCACCCTACAATCCACCATATGCCTCTCAGGCCAAAACTCCTCCACCCTGTCCCAAATCTGAGTATTCCGTCCAAGACCAAAGGTATTAATAAACACCCTCGTACCAACAGGAACATGAAAACCCCCAAGACTAGTATCCACAACAGACTCATGAGGTATAAGAAATGGGCCAGCGGGGTGAGTTCTAAAAGTCTCACGTACAACACAACGAAGGTATTGAAGCTCACCCAGATCGGATTCCTCAACATTCCGCTCCCGCCCAACTACTCTATCAAGCTCCTCCTGAACTTTCTCTTGTATCCTTGGTTGCTTTATGACTTCTGCCATCGCCCACTCGTTGGTCACCGATGATGTGTCGGTCGCCGCCGCAATCATGTCCTGCACCAGGGCCTTGATTTCGATGTCGTCCAGGCGCGGGGAACCATCTAGCCCCGGTAGCGACAGCAGAACGTCGACGAAGTCCGGTGTGGCGGCGGCGGCCGCCGCGCCGCGGCCGTCAGAGCGGTGTGCATGCAAAATGCGGCTGTGGAAGGCGTCCATGCGGCGCTCGAGAGTTCGCATGCGTTTCTCGTAGCCATGCAAGTCGATCCATCGCCAAAAGGGAAGAAAGTCGCCGACGTAGAGGACGCCGAGCAGCCAGAAGAGCTCGTGCGTGATGTCCATGAAATCTGCCGCCTCGGCTGCGTCGGCGCCGAAGTATTGCTTCCCGAGCAGCATCCTCGTGACGTTGTTCATGGAGAAGGCGCCGAGGATTTGGCGCAGGTTGACAACGTGGGTGAGGGATTTTGCATGGGAGTCGAGTACGTGGATCACCATGCAAGCGGCCTCTTGGCGGCGGTGGGTGAGGAAGGACTCGAGGCGGCGCGTGGTGAGGAGGTGCTCCATGCAGATGCGCCGCATTTGTTTCCAGTGTGGGCCCAGGGGGGCGAATGCCACGTCGCGGCTGTTGTAGGCGAGGTGAGTGGCGGCGACCGTCATGGGTCTGGAGGCAAAGGCGTCGTCTTGCTTGAGGAGGATTTCTTTTATGATTTCTGGGTCGTCTGTCGTGATGGCGTCTACGGTGCCCAGGCGGAGGTAGACTAGAGGGCCGTATTTCTTGCACAGCGCCGCCATGTCTCTGTGGGGGAGTGAGCTCAGTTGGAGGAGGTTTCCTATGATCGGCCAACCGGCTGGCCCCGGTGGGAGATTGAGGCGATGACGGCGGACTGAAGTGAGGTTTGTGATCACTAGGGTGATGAAGATGATCACTATGGCGGCTGCGTAATGGTGGGTTTCCATTGTGGGAGTGGAGCTGGGTGGTGCTAGGTGATGGGAGTGGTTATTTATGGCTTTGTTTTGAGGAGTTTCTGGCCAGATTTTCATGGGAATTGTGTGATGATCGGTTGGGGATTGTCATTGTTTTGGCGTGGGTGTGAGTTGGTCCGAGTCAAATGTGCTTGGGTGAGAGCTGGTAGAGGGAATTCAGAAACAGTCGGGTCTCATGCAATATGAACCTCATACAGGTTGGAGACAACTTTGAACTAACATCAATGGTGGCAATTTTGTAGTGACGGGTTTAAATGGTACAGTTTTAGTTTTGACTTTGTTTTTTTTTTGCGTAATCAATTATTCAGGGATTTCTAGTCAAATCTTGGAGACCACTTTAGCTCAATATCAATGGTAGCAATTTAAGTTGTGAGGGGTCTAAATAGTACATTTCCAATTTTGACTTTTTATGGTAATAGATTGTTTAGGGTTTTCTAGTCAAATCTTCCTTTGTTTGATGATCAATTGTGGCTTGTCACAATCTTTTCAGAGTCAAATATGTTTTCGCATCACGAGGATAATGGGAGATCTATCAAGAAGGTAGAAGGAATTGAAAAGTGATCAAATCTCATGCAAAATGTATTCCAATGAGATTTGAGAATGCTTTACTACATCCTCAATGGTAGTGATTTAGTAGTGTTGGGTTGTAAATCTTAGAGACCACTTTAGCTCAATATCAATGGTAGCAATTTTAGTAGTGATGGGTCTGAATAGTACATTTCCAATTTTGATTTTTCATGGTAATAGATTGTTTAGGGTTTTCTAGACAAATCTTCAAAAGTTTGTGGCTTGTCACAATCTTTCTGTGAGTTTAAGTTGGTCAGAGTCAAATATGTTTTCGCATCGTGTGGATAATGGGAGTTCTATCGAGACGGTAGAAGGAATTGAAAAGTTATCAAATCTCATGCAAAATGTATTCCAATGAGATTTGAGAATGCTTTACTACATCCTCAATGGTAGTGATTTAGTAGTGATGGGTTGTAAATAGTTTTGGCATAACTGATACAGAGTGAAGTTGAGTATGTCATGGTATTGAATTAGTGATAGATTTCTCAGTTATGATGTTGTCATTGATGTCAACTTAGTGTTTGTTGTTTGACAGTGTTCCTGTTATATTGTTGTATGTTCAAGAGATTGAATCTAGAGTTGTAGTAAGAGTTGGTGTGTGTCATCGTAAATGAAGACTTAGTGATGTCTCTAGATGCTATTTCTATGACCGCATGGGTTGATCTTATGAATCCTGTGAGTTATGATTGATTGAATGTTGATAGGTTTCAGGAATAAAAGGATGAGGCCAGGAAGGAATGATTTGATAATTGTGTTCAATAAGCTTGGATTCAGATGTTGTGTCATGATATGTTTATCTTTACTATGTTATGGGGTTGTTGTTGTTGCGATTGCATCATGATTTGACGACTGCAAGGCAAAGTTTAAAGTGACAGAAGGTTGTTCAGTAAAAAGGTTAAATATGTTCTTATAAACGTCAGTCAGATCCTTGATCGGTGATGATGCACCGTGTTGCAGTAAGTGATTATGTGTTCGAGGGATCATGGTGATGTTGTTGATTGACGAGGATTGATGAGTTGGCATGTTTGTGATCATTATGATCGGATTTATTGGAGGTTGTGTAAGAACATTTGAAAGTATGTTGTGGTTTAATTTTTCTTTGTCAAATCGATGTGCAATGGATTTGAAGGCTGATCTGAGTTTGTTAGAAAGTGTTTTAGATTGTTAACACATTTTAGGGCTTGCTCATTGAGCAGGAAAGATTTTAAAATGTTTTGTAAGGAGGTTAATTTCCCTAATGAACATGTAATGTATAAATATGTAAAATGATGAAAAGTACAAGTGTACATCGTGGATGAAGAGGTGTCATCAAGAGAAGAGAGAAGAAACAAGATTGTTTGTGTGTGAAGAAGAGATTGAGCTTGACCTGGATATGTATTAGCAAAGAGTGCTACTTTCTTGAATATCATTTAATTTTTGGTGCCTAACAACTTCATCAAGCTAAATCCCTTAAATGGGTAGATCCTAATAGGTCTGAATTGTAAATCCTTTAACCAAGCGACTCTTTAATTAGGGTTTGAAATCCTTTTTAACTAGGTTACTCCTAACAGGGTAAAGCTCCTAATAGGGATAGAGATAAATCCCTTGACCAGGTGACTCCTAACAGGGTCTTGCTCTTGACCAGGCATTTTGTAAGCTTTCAACAGGGCTAAGCTCTTAATCGGGCTTACTTTAGAAGAGTGCAGATTTTTGTGTGTACCATCCCCACATATGGTTTTTACCAGTTGGGCTTCCATGAGAAAAAAATTGGTTTTATTGTGTTGCACGATTATGGATGTTTATTCTTATTGTTTAGTTTTTCATGCAATGATTGATTATTGATGAAAATGGTTGAATGGTTAATGAAAAGTTGGAACTGTTAGATTACTGATTCAAACCCCCCCCCCCCTTCTCAGTAATCTTGGATCTATTAATACTAACAATTGGTACCAGAGGTTTGGTCCTCTTTGTGGTAAGCCTAATAGCTTGAGGCCGAAAAAGACCCAATGATGAGGAAGTAACCTCCCAAGTTCTCTAAAGATAACTACCTAGTATGGTGTGACAGAATGAATTTATATCTAAAAGGTATGGGATCTTAATACTGGATGCATGTCACAAGAAGGTATATCACCCCTCCTAGAACTCTCACTACAAATGAACTGAAGGAACAACAGGAGAATACTTAAGAACATGAGGCTATTGTAAGTACCCTATCTAATATTGAATATGTTGATGTTCGTGGACTTGAGACTGCCTATGATGTCTGGGAAAACTTGAAACTTATCTATGGAGGAGATATTCATGTGCAAAAAGATAAAGAAGATGGTCTTAGAGAAAAGTATGGTGACATGAAGATGGTAGAACGAGAGAACATTGCATAATATGACCTGAGAATAAAAGAAGTTGTTGGCACTATTAGAGGTGATGGTGGAACTATTGAGGAAGATACTATGGTAACTAATATGGTAAGAACTTTATTGCCTATTTATGCCATTAGAGTGTCTTCTATAAATGAGTTGAGAACCTTTAATATTGTTACTATAGATGGATTGATCGGTAAGCTTACTGCATTTGAGTTAAATAACTATGATAAAAGTATTCCAAGAGTTGAGGCTGCTTTCAAGGAATCAATGTACCAGTAAGGAAAGGTAAGGAAACAAGTCACGATTTTGATTACTTCTCAATTTATTTCAGGGAAATTGAAGCTATCTTGGAAGAAGAAAGGAAACAATGAGAGCTTGAAGTTCTACTAGCAAAGAGATTGTCTAGAGGGACTGGTAAGTACAAAGGTAAATTTTCACTAAAATATTTCTCTTGTAATAAGATTAGACATATTGCTACTAGATCTACTAATGGTGGAAAAAAGGATAAGTTCATAAAGTTTAAGTGAAAAGAGAAGAAACAATGCTTTGTTGCAGTGGATGAAAGAGTTACTAGTGAAGAATCAAGAGATAATGAAGAAGGGGAGTTTGTATTTGTTGCAGTCAAAGAAGATCCATCTGAAGGAGAAAAGGCATTGGTTTCCCACTTAAGATGAAATTATGAATAAATTATATAGACAATGGGTGCTCACATCACATGACTGGTGATAAGAGTAAGTTCATTAAACTTGATGAGTTTGATGGTGGTGTGGTAAGATTTGGTAATAGTAAACCTTGTTTGGTTAAAGGTAAAGATGCTATTTCTTTGAATGGTAAGAGTAACACATGATGTTTATTATGTGGATGGTCTAACACATGTAATATGTTAAGTGTGGGTCAACTAAATGATAAAGGTTACATACTGGAATTCAAAGGAGGTGTATGCAGAATAATTGGAAGCTCTGGTGATGAGATTGCTACCGGTAGGTAGACTAGAGGTAATTTATTCCATCTGAATACTATTGTGAATATTTTTTTGGTTGTAAAGGTTGAAGATAGTTGGCTATGGCATAGAAGGTTTTGTCATGTAAAATTTGATAGTTTGATAAAAGTAAGACTAATGCAGCTAGAGGATGGCCTCAATTAGTCAAACCAGACAACATGATGTGTACAAACTCTTCTTTCTCATGCCTACATAACTCTTCTTTCTCATAGGCCCACAAAGATCCAGTATGACAAAATCAAGTATCTAAGGATGATGAATCTAATGCAGTAGATACTAATTTGTACATATTGTTGGAAACACTAAGAGGGGGGGGATGAATCACTGTTTAGCTAATTATTCAAATTTAGCAACTTAAACATAAATCAAATATACATCCAATGAAGCTTAACACAGGAACACATAACACTTGATATGATTACGGGGAAACCTTGATTAGAGGAAAACCCTGGTGGGAATTGGTACCCACAAATATTGTACGTAAATCCAACAAAATGACTTTCTCATCCTAAATGCCTTCCTTTTGTTCTCAGCACTATATAAGACAGAATCAACTTGATTTGTCTTTTCTCTGTAAGTACCCCATCTAGTTTCATTGGGATCCTTGGGCGCAGATAAGAGGACTTGTGCATAACCTTCCAGAACATGTTCTTCGACTTCATAACCAAGAGGGTGAATCCATTTCGTCCTAGGCTCAATTGCCTCCATGCAAGTACAGTCATTCTCCACTATAAAGCATATGGTGTCTTTGTACTTCTCAACTATTTTCTCAGGTATCTTGAACCTCTTCTACATCTTGATCCTAAATTTCTTGATGTCCATGTCCATAGAATCCTTCACACTACTCTCTAATGTGGCTTTTAGTGAAATCTGTGACATAGTGGGTTTGCTTCTATCTAGGTAGAGATTTGTAACCTTTCCTACTATGTGGAAGTAGAGATATATGATCAGTGAGCCAAACCTGAATATCTTGCTTTTGTCATGCTTGATAGCTCGGATGTTGTCAATCAATTGAGTGCACAATATCTCACATAGGTTGTACTGAGTATTGTCATTCACCATTTTTATTGTTGCTAAGATAGTAGCTGCAGATACAATGTTTAGTCTGCTTGTGTGCTGGAATTTATAACCTAGTATCATGGTAACTAGCTTTATGTCATCTTCCTTGATGGGATCAACTATCATACCACACCTATCACTCCTGGATAAGCATTCTTGCTCAATTTGTTTCTTAACATCTTTACCAGTTGGAAGAACTGGTCTAGTCTTGGGAAGTCCATTCATCTCATGAATTAGATCTGTAGTGATGCGGATAGGAACCTCACCTATCCAGTATAGATCATCATGTATCCCGCTCAATAGTATCTTCACCCATTCTTTCTCATAAAACTCGTGCGCATTGGAATACTCAAAGATAGGGTTATTATCAATGAGATGCGCGTATTCATCCTTGAATGTATAATCTGGTTTCATCATAGAACCCATGAGAGATGCAATGTTGTTGTCTCTAACTATTTCCTTCTTGCAATAAACATATGCGTGGATGTCTTCTACATGTACAACTCCAAGTGGAGTCCTGGAGAATGCTCCTTCGACATCATCTAGTATGGACTTGAATGGATGCTTCTTAAAAACAAATCTCTTCCTCTCAGCAATGTCGAATACAACAGGAGTTGCCATACTTACTGGTAACTAGGTTAAGTAGGGTTTCACGATGATTCTGAAATGATGCGAATGCTAGGGTTCCGTTCCAAATGTAATCCATTCACAAACCAACTAATCCTTCAAGATGTAGTGCTTTGATGCTCGATGCCTATCTACTTTCTGAATGCTTCAATCTTAAATGCAAAGTGAGGTTTTTAAGATCTTTTGCCAATTTATATAAAGATCAATTGCATTTAATGCTCGTTGCCATAAAGAGGTTTACATAGAGAATTTCAAACTTTGTTCTGAATGAATTAAGGGCAATGTGTGAATGCATACAACCTTAATTTGTGATTATATGCATGAATCCATACGCGCATACTCAGAGGTGAGTATACCAACCATGCAGGGGTTCAGAGCTATAATAGCACGCCCTACGACCATGAGGGTCAACTATTCAGAAGTAGAAGGTGTGTCCACTAAGGATGCATCTGCTACCTTGTTCTCTTCATTATCCTTCTTTACTTCAACCCATATTTTATCTGAATTAGCTTTGGCTTCCACAAACTTGACTTCTCCTGATTCTTCAAACAAAGACTTCT
>MU226022.1:1142065-1155916 GCA_018584345.1 Thuja plicata
TATATATATATATATATATATCTTTATGCCTGAATAGATGCGACTATAAACAAGACCTTAGTCGGCCCAAAAACATAATACACAATGCTGCCAAACAAATTGGCTTAAGCGTGTTTACAACAATGTTTAATACATGATTACAAACTTATTACAATAGGTTCTTAGCCTTTACATCACAAAATATTACATGCTAATCAAAAAAATGAAGTCGGCTTCATACTCTATATTCTGGACTATTGGTGTACTTGTTCTTTCTATAACTTGTCCATACTTCCATTCTGTACCATGCGTGTATAGGGTAATCATAATAACATACCATAGAGCTTAAGCCTGAACGCGCATAACCTGATGTGATCGTACGCATGTGCGTTGATGCCCTGATCGACTTCAAGTCACTGTTCTATTATGTCTTCTACACTTAGTCAATTTTCACTTCATCGTTTACTGTTAAAACTTCATATGACTTTGTTGCCATAATGACAACACAAAATAAGCCATATACTCCCCGGGAGTCAACTTGCCAACACATATCTATGATCATTAAGATGCAGTATGTTTTTCATATCAAACCATATATTGCTCATGCAGTTGATATAGTGGCTAGACTTCAATCAAATCCTAAGGAATCTCATATGGTCGGAGTCAAGAGGATATTTAGGTATTTGAAAGGGACAGTTGACCATGGTCTGTGGTATGCACATAATGGTAATTTTTCTTTGAGTGTGTTAATTGATGTTGATTGGGCGGGAAATGATGATGATAGAAAGAGTACAAGTGGTGGTGCATTATTTCTAGGTGAAAGGCTTGTATCTTGGACAAGAAAGCCTCATAATTTTATCTCACAATCCATTGCAAAGGTAGAATATGTAGCAGCAACTATAAATTATACACAAATTCCATGGATGAAGCATATTCTTGAAGGCATCAAAGAAAAGGCGACTAAATTGGTAACTATCTTTTGTGACGATAAAAGTGCAATAAATATTTCCAAGAATCCTGTGATACATTCCAAGACTAAGCACGTTGCAATTAAGTATCACTTTCTGAGAGAGCAAGTGCAGGATAAAGAGGTGAAGTTGGAATATGTACTAACAAAGGAGTAGAGAGAAAATATCTTCACCAAGCCACTACCTAAGAATACTTTTGAGTACCTTAAAGGTAAGCTAGGGGTTATGCCTCTACCTGAATAGAATTAAGATGTTGTTGGTGCATCAATCCATTGGATTTATTTCCATATCTTTCACTGTGGATTGATGTTCAGGGGACTACTCCTCAGGGGGAGCAGTCGGACAGAGAAGAAGATAGTTGTTGTTAGAGTAATAATGTGATTCCACTTATTAAATAAATCATATTGATTTAATTATTAAGTCACTTATTATCTCTATTTTACTTAAGATAAACTTTAGGCATATAATAATTAATTCCTTTATTAATTATTATTATGCAACCTAGATTTTTCCCCTTTAGGAATTCCCTTTTAGGATTTCGATCACCTTCATAAGGCTTGATCTCTTTGTATATTATTATTCCATCTCTTAATGAATATTTTGTCTTTAAGAACTTTTTTGTCTCCAAGCTTTGCTTTTGTAACAAGTTATTTTGCATGTAGATGATCTTGGCTTATAAATTCTTTGAATTCTAACATGGTATCAGAGCCTCACTCTTGCTACCCATTCCTGAGTTTTTGAAATTTATGGAGCTCCAAGGGTTTCAAGGTTTTTCTGCATTTTTTTTGTGGATCTAGAGGGGATTTATTTTTTGGAGCACTTTGGGCAAAAACTGACATCTAGGTTGCGTTCGGAATGCCCCAAAACCCCCATTTTCATATAAGGCACGTCTTATTTGGACACAGTTGAAATTTGGGCCCTATTTTTGCATGCATAGCCCTTGGCACATTTTACAAGGTAAAAATCCACCTTAGTTTTGATGCTGCCTCAATTTTTGTGCCACTTTGATTCATGTGTCATCTTGATTTCCATGCACCTTAATTTTTGTGGCGCCTTAATTTTTGTGTCACCTTGACTTCTGTGTCACCTCAATTTTCATGCTGCCTCGATTTCCATGTCGTCCAGTTGCATGGAGGAGAGAGAAAATTACAACCTTATCTTTTTTTTAATATTTTTTTAAAACAAAAAAATATAAAAAAATTTTTATTTTTTTTCTTTAATAAAAAAAAACATGCTTTTTTTTAATATTTTTTTAAAATAAAAAAATATAAATGTTTTTTGTTTGTTTTTTCTTTAAAAAATATACTATTTTTTTTTTATCTTTTTTTTTCAAAAAATACATGCTGTTTTTTTAATTGCTTTTTTTTTTTAAACAATTGCGGTTTTTTTTTTTTTCAAAAAAATAATGGTTTTTTTTCTTCCAAATTTGGCGGGAATTCTAGAGACAGTCCAGATTTGGAGGGTTTCACCAATTTAGTCGGGCTTCACCATTTTTGGCTGAGGTTTCTTCTAGTTCATTTGGTTTTTGACCTTCTAGTGGTTTTTTGCTCATAACTTGAGCAAACAGAGGTGTTTTTCGCCAAATGAGATATCGACAGAAAGCTGGTTCCGAGGCCGATATGATTTTTCCAGTTTGGTTATCTAGTTTTTTTGTCTTGCAGGGTTTTTTTCAGTCAAATTTAGGGTTCCATTTTGTGCTCCGGTCACTATATCTCGCTCCTCCGAACTCATTTTTTTGACTTCCGCATGGCTTCCAAAAGATGCTTATGTTCTCCTTTCTTATTCTATGGGTCTCACACCCAAAAAAATTTCCATGTATCTTTTATTCATATTTTTTCTTTATGGCATTCTAGTGGATATCTTGGATGTTTTAGGTCCTGGGATCATTTCCTTTCTGAATATTTCATACGTCTTTTTTGTAGCTTTATTTTGCAAATGCACTGAGATAAAGTATCATCTGATGCATGTTTGGGATTCTATTTTACTCGCACTACATTATAAAGTACCATGGGGGGTTTGATGTTTGCTTTGTTTGTCATCTAGCTTTTTCAAGTGAGTGTTTATTCCATGATATTTGCCTCATGATGTGTGTCAAGTGAGTGTTCCTTCCATGACACCATCCTTTATATGTGTTTGTACATTCTTCATCATGCAGTATTTCTTGGCAATCTATTTTAGTGTACCTATCATACCTCTCCCTGCTCAGCATTATGGGGGGGGTATCTCCTGTTGGTTCTAATGTTTCCTTGGTTCGATTGATCAACTCTTCTGGCTTTGTTTACAGTCTTCTCTACCTGATCATGGTCTACTATAGTGGAGGTTCCCTAACTTTATCTTAAGGGGGGTGTTAGAGTAATAAAGTGATTCCACTTATTAATTAAATCATAATTATTTAATTATTATGTCACTTATTATCTCTATTTTACTTAAGCTAAACTTTAGGCATATAATAATTAATTATTTTATAAATTATTATTATGCAACCTAGATTTTTCCCTTTTAGGGTTTCCCTTTTATGATTTCAATCACCTTCATAAGGTTTGATCTCTTTGTATTTTTTTATTCCCTCTTTGAATGAATATTTTGTCTTTCAAAACTTTTTTATCTCCAAGCTTTGCTTTTGTAATAGGTTATTTTGCATGCAAATGATCTTGGCTTATGAATTATTTGAATTCTAACAGTTGCAATAGATGATGTATTGAGATTATTGTGCCTTTGGAATTTTTTTTAAAGGGGGAGAAGAGAAGAGAAGAGTAAATGTTGGGGAGAAGAGAACGATTAGAGAAAGACAAAAGAATCAGGTAAGGGGGAGCATATTTTTGGTATCTAGATGCTCTAGATGATTTCTTGGTAATATTGGTGTTGCCATCAATGCAAAAGGGGGATATTTTGGCATAAATAATACAGAGTGAAGTTGAGCATGTCATGGTGTTGAATTTGTGATATGTTTCTCAGTTATGATGTTTCCATTGATGTCAACTTAGTATTTGTTGGTTAACAGTGTTCCTGTTATACTGATGTATGTTCAAGAGATTGAATCCAAAGATGTAGTAAGAGTTGGTGTGTGTGATCGTAAAGGAAGGCTTAGTGAAGTCTCTAGATGTTATTTCTATGACTAAATAGGTTGATCTTATGAATTGTGTGAGTTATAATTGATTGAATGTTGACAGGTTATAGGAAGAACAGGATGAGGCCAAGAAGGAATGATTTGATAATTGTTTCCAACAAGTTTGGATTCAAATGTTGTGGTCATGATATGTTTATTTTTACTATGTTATGGGGTTGTTGTTGCAACCACAACATGATTTGATGATTGGAAGGAAAAGTTTCAAGTGACAGAAGGTCATTGAGTAAAAAGGTTAAAGATGTTCTTAGAAAATTTATTCAAATCCTTGACCGGTGATGATGCACTATGTTGCAGTAGTGATTATGTGTTTGAGGGATCGGGGTGATGTTGTTGATCAATGAGGATTGATGATTTGGCATGTTTTTGATCATTATGATCAAATTTCTTGGAGGTTGTGCAAGAACATTGCAAAGTATGTTGTGGTCTTGTTTTTCTTTGTCAAATTAATGTGTGATGGATTTGAAGGCTTACTTGAGTTTGTTAGAAAGTCTTTTAGATTGTTAACACATTTTAGGGCTTGCTCATTGAGCGAGAAAGATTGTAAAATGTTTGTAAGGCAATCAATTTCCATAATGAACTTGTAATGTATAAATATGTAAAATGATAAAAAGTACAAGTGTAGATAGTGGATGCAGAGGCTGCAATCGAGAGAAGAGAGAAGAAAGAAGAAAGAATATTGTTTGTATGTGAAGAAGAGTTGAGATTGAACTAGATCTGTATTAGCAGAGTGATACTTTCTCATATCATTTACTTTTTTGATTCCTAATAGCTTCATCAAGCTAAATCCCTTAACTGGGTAGATCCTAATAGGTCTAAATTGTAAATCCTTTAACCAAGTGACTCTTTAATTAGGGTTTGAAATCCTTTAATTAGGTTACTCCTAATAGGGTAAATCTCCTAATAGGGCTAGAGGTAAATCCCTTGATCGGGTGACTCCTAACAAGGTCTTGCTCTTAACTGGGCATTTTCTAAGCTTTTAATAGGACTATGCTCTTAATCAGGCGTACTTGAGAAGAGTGCAGATTTTTGTGGGTACCATCCCCACATGTGGTTTTTCCCAGTTGGGTTTCCATGAGAAAACTTTGGTTTTATTGTGTTACGTGATTGTGGATGTTTATTCTTATTTTTTATTTTTTCATGCAATGGTTTCTTATTTATGCAAATGGTTGAATGGTTAATGAAAATTTGGAATTGTTAGATTATTGATTCATGCCCCCGCCCCTCTCAATAAACTTGGATATCTTAATACTAACAATTGGTATCAGAGATTTGGTCCTCTTTGTGGTAAGAATAATAGCTTGAGGAAAAGACCTAATGATGAGGAAGTAACCTCCCAAGTTCTCTAAAGATAACTACCTAGTCTGGTGTGATAGAATGAAGTTATATCTAAAAGGTATATAGGATCTCAATATTAGATGCATGTCACAAGAAGGTATATCACCCCTCCTAGAACTCTCACTCCACATGAACTGAAGGAACAATAAGAAAATACACAAGTGCATGAGGCTATTTTAAGTACCCTATCTGATATTGAATATGTTGATGTTCGTGGACTTGAGACTGCCTATGATGTATGCAAAAAGTTGAAACTTATCTATGGAGGATATATTCATGTGAAAAAAGTTAAATAAAATAGTCTTAGAGGAATATGTATAATGACATGAAGATGGTACAAGGAGAGAACATTGCACAATATGGCCTAATAAGAAAAGAAGTTTTTGGTGCTATCAGAGGTGATGGTGGAAATATTGAGGAAGATATTATGGTAAGTAAAATGTTAAGAACTTTACTGCTTATTTATGCCATTAGAGTGTCTTCTATAAATGAGTTGAGAACCTTTGATTATGTTCCTATAGATGGACTGATAAATAAACTTACTTAATTTGAGTTAAATAAGTATGATAAAGTATTCCAAGAGTTGAGGTTGCTTTCAAGGCATCAGTGTCTAATGTACCGATAAGGAAAGGTAAGGAAACACGTCATGATTTTGATTACTTCTCAATTTATGTCAGGGAACTTGAAGCTATCTTGGAAGAAGAAAGGAAACAAGGAGAGGTTTCCCACTTAAGATGAAATTATGAATGAACTATAGACAATGGATGCTCACATCACATGACTGGTGATAAGAGTAAGTTCATTAAACTTGATGAGTTTGATGGTGGTGTGGTAAGGTTTGGTAATAGTACAACTTGTTTGGTTAAAGGTAAAGGAACTATTTATTTGAATGGTAGGAGTAACAAATATGATTTTTATTATGTGGATGGTCTAACACATAATTTTTTAAGTGTGGGCCAACTAAATGATAAAGGTTACAGACTGGAATTCAAAGGAGGTGTATGCAAAATAATTGGAAGCTCTGGTGATAATATTGCTACCCATAGGCAGACTAGAGATAATTTATTCCATTTGAATACTACTGTGAACATTTTTTTGGTTGAAAAGGTTGAAGATAGTTGGCAATGGCATAGAAGGTTTTGTCATGTAAACTTTGATAGTTTGATAAAAGCGGGACTAATGTAGTTAGAGGAATGCCTCAATTACTCAAACCAGAAAACATGATGTGTAAAGAATGTCAATTGGGTAAATTAACTAGTTCTACTTTCAAAAGAAAGTATTTTTCATCTAAGAGGATAATTGATTTGGTGCATACTGATCTTTGTGGGCCTATGAGATAGGGGAGTTATGTAGGTGAAAGATATTTCATATTTTTTACTAATGACTATTCTAGAATGATGTGGGTAACTTTCTTGAAGGAGAAGTCTGATGCATTCTCCAAACTTTCCAATTACATTTTGTTTTGAAGTTTCCAAATAATTTTCAACAAATATATAGTGCTAAAGTTCTGATAAGACAATTTTTATCTGAGGCATCCATTTACTACCCTTTCTTTTCCATAGGTTGTATGTGATGATGATGTAGTATGTTTGGTTGTGCCTTCACACTACATGTACATCTACTTGAGCATTTGCAACAAAAATGTCTAATGAGGGTTCCTTCATCTAATATAATGTCAATTTTTCCATACCTATATAGGATGGAAAGATAGTGACATAGATGCTGACATAGATTGTTGAATTCATATTTACACTTATCAATTGCATTCGCTTCTAAAGATTCTAAAAATACTTTCAACAATCAATTTTTGCCTATAATATAACTGTAGCATCAATGAATGTATTACAGTTGTGGCATCAACAAACCCACATTTCTTCAAGACATTTTATCGAACAGTTGTCTATGATTCCATATTTTGTATGCATGTATGGATGTGCAGTTTTTTGCAACTACACGATTCGAGTAAGATCCTTGTTCTAACCATCTTCTCATTACAATGGAAGATAAATAATTATTTTTCCCTTGTCATTAATCATGAGTTTAGAAAAGACCCCCTTCTATTGCATTCTTCAATGGACCCCTTATCTATAAATTTCACAAGCATTACATTCCACAAGATCACTTTCCTTGTTGGTATTTTTCCAAACAATTAGCCCCCTTTCTCTGTACGTCCACATTCTGCAAACATGTCTACTTCCCTTTGTGAAGTGTTAACACAATCATGAATTCTTCTAATAAATCTTGAATCCCTACCATGATCGGATGATAATAAGGATTATCTACACACTTTTAAAAATTCTTTAGTAACACAAATTACAGGAGAACCCATATCAAGAGTGAAAAATGAGCTTGAAGGTGTAATATTTGTAATGCTTTCTACATCAATGTCATCTTCACATGACTGCATGTTTTTGTTTGTAATTGACTGTGCGGTCATAGAAATAACATACTAATCAATGGTGGAAATTTAGTAGTGACGGGTTTAAATGGTACATTTTTAGTTTAGACTTTTTTTCAGGGTAATAAATTGTTTAGGGATTTGTTCAGGGATTTCTAGTCAATGACCGAGCTAACTAGAGTTGATGACCGATCATAACTAAAGTTCAATAATGACAAAAATACTTAGCTGGAAAGAGATATATTTAGAGATTGACTTATTGATTGCTTTATTCTTAACCATCAGTTAAACTAAAGCATGAAAGAGATTTAAAGCGAGTTTTACTCACAGATATCAAGGAGAGATTTGTGGAATAAAACTAAAGCATAGCTTTATGGATTAAAGCAGGCATGGTGAGTTTTATAGATCAAGAAGTGATCTACGATGAAAACAAGGAGATTGAGCGGCTAATCATGTCTATATAAAGAGACAAAGAATCAATTATGAAAAAGAGGAATGTTGAATATAATTCTAGTGAAGATAGAAGTATTCATGTAGATCTAATCATACAGGCTGAAGATCAGAGCCCAGGAATTTTGTAGACACCGAGCAACAGAGGACAGAGCATTCACCGAGAAGAAGGAAGAAAGAAAGAGAGAAAAGGAACTGAAGAGCATATTGATTAGAGAGGTATTATTGGACTAACAATAGATCTGAATATCTGCAAGTTAAATTTGTATTTTGAATAGATCATTTACTGTATCAGTTTAACCATTGATTTAGAAAATCTCTTAACCAAGTGGGATTTAACCATACTTATTGTATTGAGATACTCAAGAGTATCAAAAGGTTATCTTGTTGACAGTATAGTAAATGCTAGATCAAAAGACAAACTATTAGTTTTTAATCCTCTAACAAGGTCACACTTAACAGTGTGTTTGTAACCTTTAACAGGGCTGGCTTTTCACCGAGCCCACTTCAGAAGAGTGAAAATTTTGGGTTACCGGTCCCAAGTGGTTTTTCCCTTAACATGGTTTCCATGTTAAATCTATGTGTCAAATGTGTATTTTTTTCATTGCATTGATATTTTTCTTTACACATTAGTGATACTATATTGGTTGGTTAACACTAAGTTTATTTTCTGCTACTCGGTAAAGTCTAGAAAAGATAAACAGTATATCTTACCGAGCAGTTTATATTTGTTTGTTAGTAATAACTAAGAGTGGGGGGGGTGAATCAATGGCTTCAAAAAAACTTTTATTTATTCTAACCACCAATCAAATAAGCCTCAAATTATTATGTCCCTTACAAGATGCATGCCATGAAATACTTTATAATAATTAATTGTCTATTGATTTTCCTTTTTCGGCCTTATTCTCCTTGATTATTGATAAGCGGTAAAACTTATTTACCGACACTCAGTAAATATGCAGAGTATACCGATAAATCCAGAAATGCATATGTGGAATGTAAACCAATAAAGTAATAAACCATACACACATAACACAAGGATTTTAATGTGGAAACCCTATTAAGGAAAAAAACACTGGGACCAGTACCCCAAATTTTCACTCTTCTGAAGCGAGCCCTGTTAGGAGCCAAACCTATTAAAGGTTACAAACACACTATTAGGTGTGCCCTTGTTAGAGGATTTTATACATAGAGGTTGTCACTTAGTATCAGGCAACTCAGTTTGCTACCATCCTTGAATCAGCCTACTTCTTAGACTGTCAATAGGCTTTAGGAAAATATAGTGCTACTTTCATGAATCAACCTTTTTGGCACTCCTTGGGATGTACCTCAATATATAGAAGACTGTTAAGTCCTGCTCTGTTAAGAGACTTGATGCTTCAATGGTTAAACTGAAACACAATGACCTGTTTCTAATGCAACTTAAATTGCAGATTTTTAGATCTATTTAATTACATTACCTCTTTGATCAATGTATCAATTCAATTCTTTGTGCTCCACACTTTCTGCTCTGTGATGCTGTGCTTCACTGTTCATCGGTGTCTGCAGAATTCTTTAGCTCTCCTTCATCTTGATTGATCAGGACTATATGAAGTTATCCTTCATCAGTTTCTCTTCAGCATCCTCTTTCTATTCACCCCCGTTCATGTGATTATGATATGAATTAAGCTTGTCTCTTATATAGACATGATATTCACCATTTCTTGATTCTTGATTCTTGATTCTTGATTCTTGATTCTTGGCGTGAAAAACAATCTAGCCAATCTGATTTAAAGCATAACTCCTGATTTATCTTATAGTTATCTTTATGCCAACTGTAAAAATCTTCTTTAAATCAATCACTTAACTCTAGTCGAATAAAATAAAGAAAACAATGAGTTAAGTCTATCTTTATCTTGCCAGCTAGATATTTTGTCATTTTCTGAACTCTCTGTTCTGTCAGCCAACTCTATAGTTAGTCATCGGTGACAACTGCCAATTCCATCGATGTGACTCCAGTAAGCTTTGGGATCTCCATTCGTTGGGCATCATTGGATTTTACTCATCGGAAAACTCTATTCTAAGCTTTTCGAGCATCCTGTGATTTTGCTTCGTCGGGCAATATTGTCTTCTTCTTGTCAGGAATCACTGTGACTTTGGTTCTTTGCCTTTACTGATGGTGTGCACTCTGTCAATGTTATCTGTCACTTAGTGAATACTTGACTTTTATGCATTTTTGAAAGCATAATCTTTGTTCCATTGATTCTCTGAAGTCTTTGGCATTATATACATGATCATATAGATGATATCAAGTTGACATCAATGACGATACAAACCATTAACTGATTTAATGTCTTGCATTATCGTCAACTTAACATTATCAAACATTTAATCAGTTACATGTCATCAATCTCTCCCTTTGGCATTGATGGAAATATACAATACTATCACACTATACTATTTCTAATACAATTGTTGAGGTTCATCAAATTACCAAACAATTTGTTTTGATAACCGATAAAAATTTCTGACCATCGGTAAGCTCTGTGTTAGCTTAAATTTGATTCTTGCAGTTCTCTGTGTTTCTTGTTCTAATGTGTTGCGTCCTTTCCTTGTTTCAATATCTCTCTTTTGACTTTTCTTCTTCTTTGATGTCTCTGTCTCTTGTTAGAAACTCTCCCTTTGGATATAATCTCTCCCTATTGGAATAATCTGATAATGGATAATCTTTCTTCTTTTTCTTAAGACTGTGATAATATGGATACTTTATCTCCCTTTAACAACAATGCCAAACAAATATCTTACAAATATCAGACATTAATGTCAAATAATCATTTTCTTCCATTCATAATATATTTCTTGAATTTCCCTTATCCATCAGCAATACAACAATATGCTCTGGTGCTCAGTTCTGATATATACCTTCTTGTATATAGATGTAGCTTTGAAGTTTATCATTGTGCTTGCATCAACATGAATGATATTCTGATAATATATAGGATGGTGCATCCTTCAATCTTTTACTAACTGGTAGACAACGGTTTGACCCCTAGTCTCTTTCTTAGGTACTCAAATGTATCATTGGGCAGTGACTTGGTGAAGATATCGGCCAATTGTTCTTTTGATTGCACATACTCAAGTATCACCTCTTTTTCTTGAACTTTCTCTCTTAAGTAAAGATACTTGATGGCAATGTGTTTAGTCTTTGCATGCATGACTAGATTCTTGGAAATGTTTATTGCACTGGTGTTATCACAATAGATAGTCACTGGTTCTAAGATCTTTATATGCATACATTCCAGCAACTGTTTGATCTATGCAATATTTGAGCAGTTTGCAGTAGCAACAACATATTCTTCTTCTACTGTAGACTTTGAGATGCATCCCTACTTCTTGCTAATCCATGTGAAAAGTCTATCACCCATAAAGAATGCTCCTCCAGTTGTGCTCTTCCGGTCATCAAGATTTCTAGCCCAATCAGCATCGATAAACACTTTTAGTTTAAATTTGCCTTCTCTTTTATACCATAAGCCAAATTCCTCAATATTCTTTAAATATATTAGGATTCTTTTTACAGTAGTCATATGTGATTCCCTGGGGTTAGCAAAAAATCTAGCAACTATTCCTGCTGCATGTGCAATATCTGGTCTAGTGTGTACAACATACATGAGCTTTCCAATCATTGATCTGTACAAAGTCTGATTTACCTCTGTTTTCTTGTCTGCCTTTATTAACTTACATCCAGTAGCAATCGGTGTTCCAACTGGTTTGGAATCTTCCATCTTGAATATTTTTAGGACCTCTTTGATGTATTTGGACTGTGTAATGAAAATACCTTCACTTTGTTGAATGATCTGTAGACCAACAAAGAACTTGATCTCTCCAAACATAGACATCTTGAATTCTTCAGTCATCCCATCAGCAAATGATTTGCATAGCATATCATTTCCTCTAAATATAATGTCATCAATAAATATTTCAGAAATCAAAGTGTTAGCATCAGTATCTTCTTTCAAATAAAGATTACTGTTTTCACTAGTCCTTATGTATCCAATACTTATTAGATAGGAATGAAGTCATTCATACTAGGCTCTAGGATATTTTTTCAATCCATACAAGGCTTTGTGAAGTCTACATACCATGTTCCTCTTGTCTGGATCTACAAACCCTTCTAGTTTCTCAATGTATACCTCTTCTTCAAGTATTCCATTTAGGAATGCTGACTTGACATCCATTTGATATACTTTGAATCCTTTGAATGTAGCATAAGCAAGTAGTATTCTTACTCCTTCTAGCCTATCAATGGGTGCAGAGTTTTCTCCATATTCTATACCTTCTTCTTGTGCATACCCCTTGCATACTAGTCTTTCTTTGTTCCTTGTGACTTCACCATTCTCGTTCAGTTTATTCTTGAATATCCATTTTGTACCGATGACATTCTTGTCATCTCGTTTTGGCACAAGTGACCATGTTTTTTTCTTCTCAATCTTCTCAATACCATCATTCATAGCACTTATCCATTCTTTATTATCTAGTGCAGCATTGAAAGATTTTGGCTCAAACTCACAAATTAAACAATTTGAGTTTAAAGACTTACTTCTTGTTCTTGTACCAGCTTTCTTATCTCCTATGATCTGGATCTATGGATGGTTCCTTCTTACATATATTGAAAGTATAGGTACAATTATTTGTCTATCAACTTTATCATTTTCCTGATCTTCATTCTATTCTTCATTACCTTGGACATTTTTTTTATCATTATCCTGACTGTCGGTAACAGCAGTCTGACCATCGGTTGCAACATTTTTTTGTTTAGGGATTAATCATTGTTTCTCGGGTAGAGTGTTGGGTTCTTCACAATATACAAAGTTGTTGTAGTCCTTTGGTTCTTTTGTGCTTTCTAGTTCATTCTTTTTTGCAAACTCATCAATCTTTACATTTGCACTTTCAACTATTTTGTTAGAGGCCTTGATAAGACATTTAAAAGATTTTATTTTGGTAGAATACCCCAAAAAAATACCTTCATCACTTTTGGCATCAAGTTTTCTATTTCTATCATCCTTTAAGACATAACATTGACTACCAAAGATCTTGAAGTAACTTACATTGGGTGTTTTACCATACCATAGCTCATAAGGTGTCTTCTTTGTGTCCTTCTTCAATTGTACTATGTTAAGTGTATAGACAACAGTGCTAACAACTTCTCTCCTAAAGATTTGGGCAATGCATTTCTCTATCATCAATGTTCTTGCAAAATCAACTATTGATCTGTTCCTTCTCTCAGTAATCCCATTTTGTTGTGGTGTTCTTGGTGTAGAAACATGTCTTTTTATACCTTGCTCATTACAGAAATTAGTGAATTCATCGTATATAAATTCTTCTCCTCTATCTGATTTCAAACATTTCAAATCCTTACACTTTTTTTTCTACCATAGACTTATACCACTTAAACATCTTAAATCCTTCATATTTATCTTTTAGAAACATAACTGTCATCATTCTAGAGTAATCATCAACAAAGAGAATAAAATATCTATCTCCATAATAGCTCTTTGTCCTCATAGGTCCACATAAATCAGTATGCACTAATTCTAGAATATCATCAGATGTATGGG